>JAUMHH010155956.1:0-18405 GCA_032359455.1 Chlamys rubida | reverse complement strand
AATGTAGGAGGAGATTGCCGGACAAACAAAAGTTTACGCCGGACGGACGGACGGACAACCCCATACCATAATACTACCGTCAAATTTGACGGTCGTATAAAAAAGGTTAACGCACAGATTCAACATGAAAACATTTACAACTTGATAAGCATGTGACACATGATACATATCTGTCTAGGAAGCATATCAATTAAAGTCATATTTGTGTAGTAAACTGCAAAAGACTCGAATTTCACGGGGAATGTAACTACGCAAAGGCATGTGAAGTGGTAGAAATGGTGGAGATTGTGTACAACAATGAAGCCATCAAGTCTCATTTTAACTGACCATGCTTAATACCATAAATGGAATATAGGCACTGGTAAGAGAATAAGTGTACATGTATAGTCACAACTTTAAATTGTAAACCGTGAAATTCGAGTATATTATCTGAGGCCATACCCCAACCGAACGACTATGGTAAGCATAAAGAAAAGGAGTATCATAAGAGTACCATGGCAAATACATATGTGGCATGTAGTGCTAGCAGAGTTTAAAAGGAACTTTCCTTTTTCTTTTTCTTTTTAAATCAAGTAGTATTCGCACATCATTTCTAAGTTATATACGAAAAGAAGTGATTATATAAATATCTGACATTTTAGGAAGTAGAATAGTAACTACTTAATTTTAACGGCACAATCTCCTACCACGCCTTTGATATTTTACAGCAAATGGCGCTACCTGATTGGTCAACTACCCAACGATTAGGCGACCGGTAGTAAAATGAAATCGTTTCCCTGTTAGCTCATTGTGTCGTAATAGCCGAATTTGAAAACTTGAACAAATAAAAGTCGTCCAAAATGTTATTTCCTTGTTACGATACTATAACAACGTGTGTTATAGTATGACGTTTCAAGTCTACGCCGTGTTTTCTATATTAAAGATTCAAGAGTGCGATTCGAATGTTCAAATTCATATACATATAACTGTTACCGCTCTAGTGTAAGCAGTATTCTGGTGTTTGTTGAATTATGGCAAAAATATTTTAATGCCAATTTTATTTAAATTCTTGAATAGCCATATTAGCAAAGTATCCAGTTAAATATTGGAAAATAATGCCAATTGATATTCCGTGCAAGTGTTCTTTATTCTTTGTCAAAAATCTTGAACGGAGTCGGAGGTCCCATACGGCTTTCCATACAATACTGTTTAAAAATCAAAATTGTCCTTTCAAAAGCTGTTGGAACCTTGATGTCATAGGATATAACTTAAATTATACTGTAAATCACAATGCTGTCCTCCAACCAAGTCTTTGCTCTCTAGCATTTTACGACAACATCGCCCCCTGTAGAATTAGACAATAAATACTTTGGTTTTAACAATATTATGTATAATCTTCGTTCTTTTTGGTATATGATTTGCAGCGGCACAAAGCGCGTTAGCGGTAAATACGCATTTGCAATGTTACCACTCACGGGTTTAAAATGCACTCTGAAACTTACTGTGTGATTTAATGTATTGAGAGTGGAGCATTCTCAAACCGTACATTGATTTCTGTATAATTTTTTCCATGTAATTCTTGGGCATCTTTTTGAAAACTTATAGTCTCATTATTAAGAGATATATTTAGTTCTCAACAAGTTGGTGAGTCCGACAGGGAACGTACGAGTCCTTAGCCCGTATTCAAGAAACCATTCCCATTCTCTAATTCAGACGTTTACATTGACAAATTAATCCAAATCATAGTCAAAATGTTATTTTTTTAAAAGTTCAACACAACAAGAAATTGGTCTGTAGAACAGAATCTTGGTTTGGGCATGAGAACGATTTCAGTAATACGGCACCTGAAATATCACTGATCATAGTCAATTCATCGATTGATCGAATTTCAAAGACGAGGTTGATATAGAAGTGGGCCGGCAAGTAACAAGATGACAAGTACAAAACACCCATTAGTAGGCGTAATGATATATAATATATCACCGTTTAGTAGGTTAACAGAGCGAGTTACAAATGATTGTCCCATATCTAATGTACATGTATCCTCTTGCTAAAAGACGACAAAGGTGACAATGAACACCTTTGCCTTTCAGTATCCGAGCCTTTTTAAGACTGCATTTTGAACTAAACATACCGCGATTTTCCTGACATATTGCCACGTAACTGATGCTGCATTTTTCGAACCGCCACTCTAGCGTATCTTTCTTGGCTGTCGCACACCTCTTGGTGCTGTCAAGGTCACTTGAGGATGGAGGAGAACCCTCAAAGTGATGGTAAAGGTTCGTTTGCGCAACCGCACAACTTCCGTCCCATCGGTATTCTTGGGTGGGCAGGCTCTCTATATATAAGCCAAGCCAATAGTCAATTCCCCTTAAACGAGAAGGAAAAAATTGCATTGAGTTGTGTCAAAAATCCTTTTCCGAATAAATGTTCATAGTAGAATGTAAGACTTTTTGTATATACATTTTAATTTGCGTTTATAAAACAATGCAGACACTATTAAGTTTATATTTTTTTGTGACTTTTGCAAAATCTGAACATAAAATTTAAGGGTGTTGATAATGTTGCAACACCTTGTGTCTAATCTTTTGGTCAATATATATGCTTAATCTACAGAATGCTGAAACAAAACTTAAACCAATCTTTGAATGATTTATAATCGTTTTCTACAACGATCGCAGATATTGTCATTATGTTTTAAAGTGGTATCTGTGCTTTAAAAACACGTTTACTCATTTGTTCAAATGAAACTATAATTGTATTGCGCCCCCTCAAATATTTTTATTAGTACATTTTTGTTTAGCCTTTATGTTACAATGTTTGACGTATTTTTTTCATTTTATACCCCATTTCGTTTTAAATTAACTCAATGTTTGTGATTACGTTCAATTACTACTTAAATAAAGATAGATGAAACAAAACTGCCTGAACGTAATAATTGTTGATGTTTACATTACACAATAAATCAACAATATCAGCGATGACATTATGTAATGGTATGTCATGTGACGTTTTCATAATAAACTATTGTTGTTCAACGTAACCGTTATTTCATGATTTGGAAATTCCGATGCTGTGACGCTTTTTATAACCTCGTGATGAGTTCGAGGAAATAATATTGTGTTCAGTATCAGTGTTTTCGTGCGGAAGATGTCCTAGCTTATTTTGATGCATACCATTTCCATGTTTGCGAACAACTCAAACGAATTTGTGTTTCAAGGTGTAAGATGAATGTTATTTTTTTTGTCATCACTGGCGATTCATTTGACAATAATAAAGTATTGTAAGAACTTATTTGTGTTACAGCTGCAGTTAAGGCCTTCTTAATCTATTTTTAGAAAATATCTTTGTCGTTGTACTAATTTTGAAAGCCTGACTGAAGAAAACTAAACTTTTACATGAAGATTACAGGTACCATTGAACCACATCATCATAAGATTACAGGTACAATTGAACCACATCATCATAAGATTACATGTACAATTGAACCGCATCATCATAAGATTACAGGTACAATTGAACCACATCATCATAAGATTACAGGTACAATTGAACCATATCATCATAAGATTACAGGTACAATTGAACCACATCATCATAGAATAATGTTGCTAGAGATGTGTAACTATTTCTCGCACCTCAGACATGAGATAACCCATGTCATACTTCATGCTAGATACTTCTATCTCGTCCGATCTGTCTGTTTACACAGCGATATATTCATCCACGCGTTAACGGCTTGAAATTGATAATCTGCATTACAAATATTTTGTTTTGCTATATGTATTGTGTTGATATTGTTAGATATATGATGTTGTAGATAATGAATAATCTACAAAGTGAACTACGTATGTTGTCTTCTTTTTACGGACGGTCTACATTTTACGAGGAAGCATTCAAATGTAGCTTTGGTAGTTTAGAGACCATTTTTATTTGAGGCCCCAAACGGGATACATACTTGTAGCCTTTAGCAATATTGAATATTGTTTGTTTTCGAATTAAAATGTGCGATAAAAAAAATCAATTACCTGTAACTGCGCAAGATCGGGTTATCTCAGTCTCGGGCTAAGATTCAGTAACATCCCAAGTTCGGCTTACGCCTCGGTTGGGATTATGTTACAAAATCTTAGCCCTTGACTGAGATAATCCCATCTCGCTGAGTTAAAGGTAATATAGTTTATTATTACTGCTGACATGATGTTAAGTACTCGTATACTTCCTTTAACGAACTGTTGTGCATGCAAAAGGATTTGTTTCAATTGTGATGCTTTGTTTTCGTAGAAGTAGGGAAAATTCAGAAAAGAAGCCTGAATAGGGTCTCATAACAAAGAAATTAATATTTATTTGACAATGGCTGGATGTTTACCATTCACTTGACCAGTCTGCATTTGAGTATTTGGATACCATTTCCTTTGTAGCGTGCGAGGAATGCTCTAGCAGGCCACTATAATAAGTGGAACAGTACGAAGCCGCATCGTTCCAGTTCGTTTTTTCTGGGAGGAATATAAACGCCCGCTTCTGCGTTGTTGGAGGGTACGCTGAAAATGCTCATACAATAAATAGTTTTGTTTTAACAATTATAACGTATATAAAAACTAAATCAGGAAATATAAAATAAGAGGTAAGAAATATACATATATATAATTTGTTAAGACAACATATTAACAATTTAATGCAGGAATACTAAAATATCGCAATTTTGTCAATAGGTTGTTTGTTTTAGTTTTAAGAGATTTTTGGATATGGATTTTTTTTATGCCATTGTCTTGGTGTATCTGATTAAATTCCACGATACAATGTATTTACAATCGACAATTTTCTTTGCAAACAAAGTTGGTGTATTATATAAATATTTGCATGATATGAAAACAATTTTTGGTATGTACTTTTTAAGTGAATTTCGTGTTATCACACAATATACCAATATAGATAAGACATGGCAGCAAATGTTATGATTCCTCTGAATTTACATTAGTAAGAATTCGATAAACTTGCAGGAGCTTGGAAATATATCAAGGACGTGTATTAAGACATTGTTCAAAAAAAGTAAAATAGGTCTAGAAAAATGTTTGTTGTTAATGAGATCATAACAAAAGATTAAAAAATGAAACATCGACCCCACTTAAGAGCAACAATGAAAGAAAGACACAGTGTTTATCCCTTTCATTAGCGGATTATCTGATAACATTCAACTAATTTAACTAAGTTTTTGTATATCAATAGAAATGAATCTGTTCATGACACTGTTTAAGTAGACTTTAAGGATAAAACACCTGAAGAGAACCTCTCAAAATGTGTGAACAATATGACGGGGGTATACAGAACAATATGACGGGGGTATACAGAACAATATGACGGGGGTATACATTGATGTGCTGCCACACTTACACTACAGTATATACATTTGTACAAGTTTGACAGATGTAAATAACTACTTTTCAGTGATAAGGCTACTTACCTGGGATTACGGTATGTGACATGCAAACAAAGGCGACAATCAATATCTGAATCTGAAATGTTAATAAATATGATCAATTATCCACATTCATATTATCAATATTACATGTGGATAAGCAAAGTAAACGGCAAACTCAAAAAAGTTAATTAAACTCCTATCAGTATAGCGTTTGACCTTTTGGTAACCTTTGTTTTTACGTTTGTTTCTTCAGCTACAGTAGAGTGTCAATAGCCCTGCCTCGTTTGTTCCCAGAAAGTATTGTTTGTTTGTGTGATGCCTGGATTACTGGGGTTAATATGTCTAAAAAATGTCGATATGTCCCTGAAGCACTAGGAGGTAAACGGAACAACCGGACGAGTATTGGCTAGATTTTAAAGGATTAAGTATACTCATACCTCGACCAAGGTTCATGGAAAAATATTTAGACCAGCTACTGATGTTATGTCGTTACAAAATATAACTAAACATACATGTAAATGTAAATACTATGAGCAGGGACTTTTTCACAAATCTTGAAGTGATTTCCAAATTTATTATTTATTGGCTTCTGAAAATTTGGATATAGTCTAAGACACATTGTAAACTGGTTCCTGTTGCCGTTAACATGTACTATCTACATGTCTCATACAAGCAGATACATTTTCTCATCAAAGTAGAAAAGTTAATCAAAGCACGTTATTGCTGTTGACGATTCACCATTTTTTATATTATGTGAATTCATATATAAACATATTTTTAATACAAACAGTTTATACAAGAGCGTGGTTGTCTTATTTCCGACATTAGAAACAGCGTTTTCCTCGTGGCATATTAGTAATGAGACAACGAGTTGATACAATATTAATAAGAAAGGAGCACGGGAACAAATACTTGAACTCCGATTTTCTTTCACCACCCGTTGTACTAGACGTAAGGCATGTATTGAATGCTGCTTAACAGATGAGATGTTATGATATTTCATCCTCCATTTACATGTGTGCCTACTGTACATGAAACAGAAGTGTGTCATCGACAATGAGAAATAGCGTCGTGCAACATGATAGCCGGCGTGATGACGTGACGTCATTCCACAATATAAAGGAACAATAAGTGGCATCAAGAGAAAAATCAAAAATGTGTCACCATCAGTTGACGACTTGAGACCACATTTCGAAGTCAGGAGAGAAACAGATTACAGCTGCTGATAACCATTGTTTCGGAATTTAATTCTCCTAATTCTCTAAGTGACTGTATACCAGAGAAATATCAACCATCGGGATGATTTTTATAAATGTTTAACTTTTGGTTTAAAGCTAATCTCCAGTTTGACAATCTAGGATATCACCTTCAGGTTGAGCTTTACTGTCAAACTAATGAGAGATGACAAGAACAGTTAACGAACCGGAGTAGAAACCACCCCATGGGGTTATGAAAACATGGTGGTCGGTTGACGCAGTGGATAGCGCACTTGCCTTTCACTAAAACAGCCGGGGTTCGATTCCCTGATCGGACGTGAAAAGATATTGGGTCACCTGCCCGACCACGTAGGTTTTTCTTTGGGTACCCTAGTTTCCTCCCACATTTAGACTTATGCGCGATAAACACCCGGGCCTATAAGAGTGATTAATATCAGTTATATAACTGGTTTAATTATTGTTGTAAAACAAAGAAAGTTTCTTGGGAAAACCTACTTAAAAGAAAAACAAAACAAAAGAACTACAAGTTGGTTATCCCATTCAACAAAAGCATATCAGCTTATGTATATCAACAGCACTAAATCTGCCTACGACACAACATCCCAATACACGCTTGGGATAAAACACATGAAAAAAGTCTCAAAATGAACAAACATTTAATTCTCGCATGAATCATTTTCCAACCGACTGAATGTACTTGTCGATTCTATAGGAATCTCGTACACTGATAAAACGCTGAGAGTACTCATACACCTCAATATTGTTTGAAATTTATTAAGCCATTGTTAAAAAGACGATGATATTGCTATATCCATCATCATTCGACCTTAACAATACACTCATCGCCCCCTTCCTTTGCTGAAGCCAAATCGATTACAGTTGTCACTCAGTATGCCCTCTATGTAATCATATATAATCATCATGCCTGCTGAGACAGTTCAACTCGTGATATTCATATCCCAGATTGGTTCATTGGACTTTCTATGGCTACAGGGAATATATTATCAAATTATTTCCTGCTGTGTGACAGTTAATCAATGTCAATCAGAAGAGATCTTACTACTAAACAATGTATATGTTAATACATTATTCTGCTTTTATATTCAATATATACAGAAAAAAACTACCGAAGGGATAAATCAATCTTCATTTAAGGAGTATTATAAATCAACACACGTGACTCTTAAATGCCACACGTGCGTGTCCATTGTGTGTTACTTAATCGCATCACATAGTTGAAACCATTCGGAATATAGCATCTCATACATGCTCGGCATGTACAACTTTAAGTTGGCTCTCTCACAATATACCCTTTTCCGGCACAAATGTACACCCATGCACGCTTACACAATACAAATGGAGGCACGTCCTTAAATGACATTAGCTGTTAATAGGACGTTAAACAATATAAAACCAAACTGGTAAAACAGTCTGTTTTTTATGTATCGTGAACCAAACTAAATCAGACAAAGAAAAATGGAATTTTAATTTTTGTTTCGAATGTCAATTTTAGAGTTGAAGTACACATTCTTGCAAAAACAATTATATGATTCCGCGCATCATGGAATACATCTGTAGAAAACTGGATTTCATACTGTCAAAAATGATAAGAATAATATTTTTAATCCTTAGATAATATGCCTTTCTTAACCGCTCGCAGTTATTAAAATTTCCCTAAAAAAAACTAAATTAAACATTAGAACTGTATTGTGAATTTAGTTCATTTCGGACCAACAAATATTCGAGTAGGCCTATGATACATATGCGTTTTTTCTTTACAATTCATTTAATGAAGAGGAAGTTTATTGCGGCTCAGAGGGTCGATTTGTAGGTGTGCATTTATATGCTTTTTCCGTCGAAAGGATTTTAAATAACACGACCTCATACGTTTATAAAACAGTTTATTATATGAGCAGGAAGAAATTATTCGATTCCATTGTCATTTGTCTGCTGGAGGTGAGAGCGTACAAGTCGTTTATCACACGTTAACATCGGTTGTTCTCTAGGTAATATATATAAGAAAGACGCTTGTCTCTTTACATAGTTAATAATTAACGGCAAAAAACCACTGTATTTCCCCTGTGGTTCAATAAAACGCGCTGTATGTCTTGTATCACAAATAATGTATTAAATAATATGGTATATATGTAACATCAGTAAATACAGTAGATAATCCCAAAACGGATTTTCTGGTGACCTGATCTTCCAGTGTGAAAAAGTGGCGCATAGGATATTTTTAGTGTCATCAATATCAATCCATGAAAAGCTAGATAGAGAACCGGTTTTGTTGATCATTGGTGGTGTAATATCTAACGTATCATTTCAAAGCAGTGAAGCTTTAAAAACAAAAATAGGGTATTTTTGTCTTATAAAAACAGCACTTCGTACTACTCTGGACACTGAAAACAGTTTGTATAGCTGGTCATTTTTTATTAACTTTTTTTAGGTTTTACAAAATAAATGGTTTCTGATAATCATTAATTTTTAACACCTTTTTGAACAAAATTACTGACAAAATTAATGTTCGCGTGGCTTCACTATCTGTTCACTTCATTGGCAAAATCAACGAGCAAAGACGTCAGTGTATGTCTTCATGAAACGTTGCTACATTGACTACTGACGAGTACATGTAACTTTATGTTGTAGTGCATTGCCCGGCCTTTCTGGCTGTGTGACGTTACTTCTTCATTGCAACAGGACAAGAAAACAACCAACTATGAAATCATAACTGATAAGATATCGTCTACTCGGAATTGGTTAAGATCGAAAAAAATATATTAAAATACTTAGATCGTTCTCATATTAAACAGGAATATAATAAAGATTGTTTTATATTGTGCTAAAATTTATTGGGTTTCTTTGATATTTGCTTAATATCCGGAACATGACGATGTTAAATATGTTTTGTATTAATCTCCTAAACAAATCATATTAATAAGGCATTCTTTGCGATACAGATAATACCACACAAGGGAAATAATGTGCCTTTATGACGTGAATTATTTACTGTATAAAGAGAAATAACATACATGGGAAAACACCAATCGAAGGTTATTTTGTAACGTTCCATGTATAGCACAACGTGTACCTTGTCACCTTCATGGAAGTAATTTTACATGCACTAGATGTTAAAAATCTACGAGATGACAATTAAGCAGATGTGTGGTAGATTATTGGCCCCTTAAGCTCGATTCAGAACCGATCGACTGCGTATCTAGATAACTTGGTTGATCTGCTGTTTTCACAGGTAGTGTCTCTGCTCACTGTTTTGAGGTTATCCTTAAAATAAAATAAAAATTATACTGTTTTGGGGGTGTTGCCGCTTTATTCATCCTAGAATGTGAAAATCCCTTGCACATCGCCACCACTGCTTGCTGTATGAACTTCAAACGTATTCTGTAGGAACACAATGAGAGGGTGCTGTATCGTGTACTAAAATAGAACCTTGCGGCCTCTAAATTATTTGACCTTTGCACACGTTTGACCTTGATCTATCGTACCGAGAGGTTTCCTGGCCGTAACCTGCCTAAATATTCATATAGGGAGAAATGACGTATGTGTCACTACTTCAAAGTATTAAAAACCGGAACTTTAACAACAATCTCGTACAAAATATTACCCTGCGTATTAACAGAAATTTAGTTTCTGTCAACTGATCTTGACTTGGATTCCCGGACCTGTCGGAATAAATGGAAATGAAAAAGTAGATAGAGCTGCTAAGGCAGCACTTAACCTCAATACGAAAGATATTAAACTACTAATTCCGATTTTAAACCTTCAATAGCCATTTTTATTCAAACGAATTGGCAAAATATATGGTCTGAAGAAACCTAATGTAGGTTCATGTGCCAAAGGTAGAGCAGACCGCAGAGAGGAAGTGTGGGACTACGCACATCACACATAGTTACATTTTACATAAGGAAGGCCAACCTTATTGTCATGCATGTGATCAACCATTTAGTCAAACACTTTATGATTGAATGCGCTGATTTCAAACAAATACGTGACCGATTTTATAATGTACCCTCCATGAAACGTTTATTTTACACAGTTTCTGTGCAATCAATCTATGATTATTTACATTCAAATAATCTCTATTATCAGATATGATGTATTTTATAAACAATGCCTTTGCTATTGATATATTTTGACATCTTTACAATTATTAACCTTTTGTTTCTGGTTTTTATGTTTTCAGTGTTTTTGTGAATGTCTATTTTTTACATTGTCGCTTGGCCCTAAATGACTCAAATTGTCGATTGGCCGTAACACAATACAAAATACAAATGTGCATGTACTTCATGGTCAAGTGATTTTTCGCGTAACACATTTCTAATTTTTTTTTTCGCATGAAAACATGAAGATGCGGGGGATTCACAAAGCACCCTCTTCAAATTCAATCTAGTTGTTCTTCCACTTGCTTTCAAATTGCTTGTTTACCGTCGTAATTGACTATTCCGGATATCTGCATGTTTTTAAAGCCCCGTGGACTTGCGTCTGTTCTTCTTTCCTTGTCCTGTTTTTCTGATAATATATTATCTGTGGAACAATGTAGGTGTACTTTCCCCACTGTTGGAATCGAAATGTAATTATTGATTCCTTTACGTCGTTTTCCTATAGACCAATACCTTAACTGCCTCGTCGTCATTCTTTTGAAAAGATGGGCATCGTACCATATTTATTTATTCCCTTGAGCAGTTATGACCAGGTAACCGAATCGACTGGTCGATCAAAGTTATCTGGTAAATAATTAACACCCTCAGTTTTATTTACGCGCTCTGTTGGTCATTTGTCTGCTGGAGGTGAGAGAGTACAAGCCGTTTATCACACGTTAACATCGGTTGTTCTCTAGGTAATATATATAAGATAAACGCTTGTCTCTTTACATAGTTAATAATTAACGGCAAAAAACCACTGTATTTCCCCTGTGGTTCAATAAAACGCGCTGTATGTCTTGTATCACAAAGAATGTATTAAATAATATGGTATATATGTAATATCAGTCAATAGAGCATGACATCGATTTGGTAAATACGTTAGATAAAGTATATTATAATGTACCGCGTCGCCAACACAACCGATAAGGCAACGCTTCCTGGTCTGAAACAGTCGAAATTCCCTCTCACTCTATCCATGTTAACCATCACTATGCATGCAGAGACGTATACATCCTGCTACTAGAATTGGCCAGGGGGTGTGGCGTCGTTCCTTGGGACTAATACCCCGAGTTTAAACATAAAAACAGTTGTCGTCCCTACCCCATAACTGTTCAAAAAAGTGTTGGACATGACGAAACGAATACACTTATGCTACCAAAAATGTCGATGGTGTCTGTACATGTCTTGACCCCCGCGGATAAACACAGTTCACTGTTGTGAATCTATTTAATCATTTAAATTTTATCTTACATGTGATATTTCACGGGTGTTCAGAACATACATAATATCAGAATTAATGGTTAACCTTCTCTATCCAAATGTAGAATGTTGGCAAATATAATAGGGCACTCATCTCTAACAATGTAGTCGCCATAACTACAATGTAGAAGAATAAGTCCCTTATGTATTGTGATAAATGGCTATATTACAATTAATTATTAAATGGATATTTATGGATATTTTCAATTGTGCTAATACGATGCTTTTAATCTCACTGAATATATTATTATGATTTTTGTTTTGCTTCGAGACCGGGTGTTCACGTCAATACTGGCAGGATACTAATTAGTGGCGGAAATGTAAAGTGAATAGAACGAGATAGTCAACACATCAGGACAATAATGGAACTAGACGTCGAGGGTAAACAACAACTACAGTATCTGGGGAAATATTAAAACATCAACAGTTTTATTACACGTCAAGAGCACTTTCCTCAAATGTTCGGTATGCATGTTGCGTTAATGACTCGATAAACTAAATGCCGGAAGTGAAATCCTATCGAATTACTTTTTGCAATTTATTATCATAACGTTAATACTCTCAGATCAATATTCTTGGCTCAGATGTTGAAATTTTATTTATTTATTGAGACGTGAAAGCAAATTTCAAAATGCAAATGGAATCTGTATCTATACTAAATGAGATTAAATTACACATACAGCCTTACTTAATTTGTTCACGCTTTACGTCCTTTTAATCGCTAGTCATTTAAAGACGAGCCAGGTTTTGGTGGTCGGAGTACCCGGAGAAAACCATAGATATACGGCCAGTACCTGGCGACTGCTCTGAATAGGCCTTGAACCCGCGACCCAGTGGTGGAGGGCTCGTGATCGTAGACAGACAGTCACCTGATCACCGCGGCTCGTCTTGCGTTATGGCCGGAACCCTTAACTTCAAATTATGATGTACACAACTTTTGTTGCATATAAACGATGTGATAATGTAACATCCGTTCAATGTCGGTTTCTTGTGCAGACATTGATTGTCGTGTTAATTACGCTTCAAATGTCTAATAAGTCTGTGTGATTTGATCTATTGGAGTAATTGTTGTTAAATATTACCTTAAAAAGAGTGAACTTAACGTTCTGAATGCATAATTAATAGATTGGTAAGTATACAAACAATTCAGAGTGTATGTTTATAAGGATAGAATGATTTGCCTACTATAGCCACCTCTCGTACCCTTACCTATTGTAACCGATTTGTTTAAAACCAATGATAGTCTATTACAGTAAATGCATCCTTTTAGACACGACAATGCCATTTAAACACACATTATACATAGCTGTACGCCTACCAGGAACAAGCGGTTGGTTAAATATGTAGTATCACTGTCAGAAATACATTTGAA
Organism: Chlamys rubida; assembly: GCA_032359455.1. Classification (NCBI taxonomy): domain Eukaryota; kingdom Metazoa; phylum Mollusca; class Bivalvia; order Pectinida; family Pectinidae; genus Chlamys; species Chlamys rubida. The sequence goes on along the minus strand of JAUMHH010155956.1, from coordinate 5,004 downwards.
GCTCACTTACACATGTTTGGAATATTCTTAGTGACGCATGTATTTTTATGACATTAATCAAATTAAGCTTCATCTCCAAGCAATTGAAACATCTTTAAACGTTTGAATGACATAAAACATGTTTTCCCATTAAATAGATCTTATTACAGATTTCACATTATACGTTCGTAATGTACAATTTTTTTGTGTTCTTTTCTCCAAGGACATCGCTCCTGATCAAATCGGTCACGGTCATACTCGGTATCCGTATGTTTTAGTGCTAGTGGTTTATTTAGAAATCCTTGAGTATTATCTTCCTTGTACAAAATGTGACTTAAATGTGGTTATGCAAACTTTTGAACTCGCTTTTGAACTCGATATCTTGTTTATGGGTATGCACATCATTGATCGATTCTTTTCAAAGTTTGGAGATGCATGTGTTCTTACTGTAACTGTGTCCTTTGATGTTCCATAGATACCAAGGTATAAATAATCAAACACATTAACACTGGAATTCAGATGTGACAGCATGAAATAAAGTACCAAGAAATAAGGACACAGAATAACACACCAAGAACTAAGGACACAGCAGAACAAAAGAAGTCATCACGAAAGCACGCACACTATACTGGGTGAAGGACGAATTATTGACTAGCGAGGCTATGTCTGATTCATTTCCTCCTTTGAAAAATATTTTACAATTATGGACTTCTGTTGAGGTGGGTATGTGGTTATACGATTCTGAAAAAGCAATATTAACCGAGAAATACTCGATGTCAATATCACTTCCAAGGTCCATAAAACCACATATACACCAAAATAAAAATCCTTACCTGTTATACTAGTATATGAAATTATAGTGTAAATAATACCGAATTCACCCCTTTAGGATTTGCGTTTGTGCCCTCTTCCTGGGAACACAAAAGCGACAAAAATAAATCTACTGCATCAATTGCAATATTTGTGATCTTCGTATTTCTCCCTAATTATATTTTGCCTCCTAGCGCCTTACTTGGCAATACCTCACTTTTCGCTTTAATTTTGAACGTTCGCCCACGCCAGGAAGTCAATGGGTTGTTTCCAGACTGGATCATACCAAGGTCCATAAAAGTGGCTTCAACTGGTTTACCCGTTGTCAGCAGAACGTGACCGGGTGGAGGGGTATGCTAGGTGCCTTCTACATGTGTTGAGCAATATTAATCGCAGGAAATACATCCATAGTGGACGAATCGGTTGTAAAATAAATCAAATCTTATTGTAAAGATTGATTGAGTGCAAATAATCATAAATCAACGTATTAAATACATTCAAAAATGGAGAGTAGTTTCAATGTTTAGACGGTCGCCATTTCGCTACGCGCTAAGGGGGCATTTTGTTTAGCTGAGTTTGTAGATCTGGGCCGCTTTCTATTTCCACGTTCAAAACGATTCGACCAGAGTTGTTCGTTTATGAGATAGGGTTGGACCTATTGATTTGATAGGTTGTTTATCTGGTGAGTCTTGACAAAGACTTCCAATACCTGCATTAACAGTAACAGTCCGTAAAGTTTTAACCCTGAAATATTTAAATAGATAAAATAAAATAACTCTCCATTATTGTTTTTTGTTGTTGTTGTTGTTTTTTAAAAAATTTGTTACGTAATACTCTTCAAATCAATATCGATGATAAGAAATGTAATAAAGTTAAAACAATTAATCAATATTCAAGTGAATACAAGTGTTATATTGCGTTTAGGTGCCAATTCACTCGCTTACAGGTTCGTTATAGCTTGCAGGTAAAATGTGACATGAAAACGGCATTTTGTAATAAAGATATCGGTCAGAATATCAGACGAACCGAATAGACTCCATGTGAATTTCCAACACGAACATTATTTATACCTCTTTTCAGGGAAATGAAAATCGAGTAAACAATTCCCTGCCAGCACTTTGTAGATCGATATATTTTTATCGGAGAGGTTATGGAGCTAGCAGCTGATAATGATATTAATTGCTATTAATAATACTTACTGTTAACGGGTTAAATAATATGTAATATGAAATCATACCCATTCGCCCAGCATGGAATTGGATTTCAATAAAACAGGAAATTAACTTTCAAAGCGCACAATAGATTGATTTAATCGGCATGATATAAATAGCCATAGCGACATGAATTATATATCGCTCTATGACGAGTTGTTTACTGCCTGTTATTAATATCTGTCATATCAACCTTCAGGGTTATATTGTCGGTCGCCATTTCATTTATTTATATGTTTACGCCTTATTTGAATCGACTTAATGAGTAGTACTCATTGAGTAGTGTTTTTCGTACCCTATTTTGCGTGACACGAGTGTTTACAGAAAATCTTTTAAAAAGGTAAATTTATATTAATGTCAATTAAACAAAGAAGTCAACCATCACCAGTTGGAAATTTTCTCTACCATAACGTTCATTATATATCTAAAATTAGATTTACACACGACTTCAGTATCGACGTTTCACACAAAAAATCTATAACAACTGTGGGGTCAAAGTTCATTAAAAATCTTGACCTGGGTTGTGTTCAGGATCCGAAAGTGTCAATAGGTCTATGTTGTTGTCTTATCTATGAAAATGAATGGATACTTCAAACTTAGGAAGTCAACCTTAGCAATCCATATGTATGCACACTGCTCGAGATGTTTATATTAGATTCTGTTCTCTGGAAATAAAAAACGTAAGAGATTAGACAGCACACATTTTGTTTTACTTCGTGTGGTCAAACTTCGATATGCTGATGTGAGAAAAAACTTATATTAACTAAGTAACATTAGCCATTCACCAAGTACCGACATATTAGAAGTCTTTCGGGAGTATGAAGACTATAGTGCATACATGTACGATATATACGTTGACACTTGGATCCAGTCCTGTACATTCTTATCAGTAACTCTCTGTATTAAACCGTTAGTTTCTTCAAATATTTAACGTTCCGTTTGACGAGAAGTTCCAGAACAATTTTTGTATATGATTTTGCACAACCTTTGCCAAAATTAGAAATCACGCCTTTATGTATAATTGTTTGTGCTTTTGCCAAAACAGTACGGAAGGAAAATATCATATCCTTTCTAACATTTTGATATTTTTTTCAAAATATAGGTGATCCTTAGCAAAATGTGAGTAGTATATATAACGCAAGTAGCATTTTAATGATGTCATGAATTAATGACTTAAAAGACGATTAATAGAGGTTTTCTAATTGTTTCCCTTTGAATACCGTTTAAATTTCACGAATGTGATCGAATAATTCATATATTTTATATGTCTGCCGACACTTATAAAAATATTGAATAGTATTCTATCGCACAGGTTAAAATGATATATTGAGAAACCATCAAAAGTTGGCTTTGTTACAATACTTATTAGAACTTTACAATGACGGAAATGACACTAACATGCAGGGAATTACTTAACAAGTCCGAGATCCGTTTTCATTATGGAGCAGGACTTAAGTTTATGACGTCACACATACAAGATAATTTCTAGAAATACGGGAACTGATAGTCCACCAGCCAAATCAACTACCTTGTGACGTAAAGTTATCACTGGAAATACGAATTAAGGAACTGGGTATTTTATAACAAAGAATGTTTTCACATCATGTGACCATATCTCTCTTTAAGATTCCTTATTGTTATGAAGTGTTTCCAAATATGCAGAAATACAATATAAGGTCTAAAAATTTAGACTGAACGACAAAATGAAAATAAAAGAGGAAATATTATTTATGCAATTTTAGTTAAATAAAAGATTGATTTCGTCCTATATCGGGTTTGTTGAATGGAATGAAACGCACAATAACGGATTGGCTTGGCTGATGTCACTTGTACTCAAGCTGTACAAATATAGTTTGCAATTGTTACTGCATTTATTCACCTAACTGGATCTATATTTCATCAATAATATTAACCGATACCAAATATCGTTTTTGGGACTGTTTTATCGATATATTGATTACAGTGTATAAGGATGAGATATATTCTTTTGAGCACAAACAATACGTTTGGTGAGAAACGTATGGTTGTTTCCTTATGCAAACCTATATCAAAGGCCGATTGAAGAGGCATTTATTGATGTAGCCAAACATACGTGTACCACAGGTAGACAGAGTTTTTAAGCAAATACTATAAACTAACAGTAAGAAAACCTCGATATGTTTTAATCAACAAAGAGTATCGTTTGCAATCAGCGATATCCAATATAGTAATACTTTACTTAAAGGTAAAGTCTCTTCAATTTTGTCCTATATTCAATACTCGTATATTCAATTCAATTATATACAATTTCTCTTTGTCTTCAGGGGCAATGATTATTTTTATGTATAATCTTACAGCTTTCCATTCGTTAAAAGTTGTTTGCCTTAAATTAGTGCGCATTTTTTTTCGTTAAAGTGTTTTGTGAAGTAAGCTTAGCAGAGAATACTGTATCGCCAGCACACAGCGTAAACAATACCAACTCTAGTTGATAAGCGTATACCAACAATACGATCTAAACATGTACCTACACAAAACAAATCAACTGTAATGTGTTTTTCATGATAATTCATGATAAGATACATAGAATGTGTTACCAGCATTATTTTGATTCGCATGTATTGTCGACTAGCATCTCTATTTTGGGTGCAGCGTAACAAAATACACCCATTCAAGACGGATTTATTTTCAAACTTAAAATGCATTATAAAGTGAAATCACTGTAAATGTTCTCTCTGAGTAAAGTAACGTGACATTTCACCATAATGTAAGAATTAATCAAAGAGAAGCATCTAAACCAGGCATACATGTTTGGACGAAAAATCTTAACGTATGTCGGAGATTCTTTTAAACTTAACTCAGGTAAGCATAGAATATTTTTCAAGATACTGGATTTAGGCACCTACAATCGCAAACCTGGAATCAAGTCGAAACTGAAAATATATATCTCTTAACGAAAGTTTACGTAGTTGATAATGACCCGACCTGAAGCCAACGTCCAGTGTGGTCAGTTTCATCTTTTGGGAAA
>JAUMHH010155945.1:0-12754 GCA_032359455.1 Chlamys rubida | reverse complement strand
AGACAGATCTGTACAGTACAACTAGACATGTAGACACCTGTCCTCAGACAGATCTGTACAGTACAACTAGACATGTAAACACCTGTCCTCAGACAGATCTGTACAGTACAACTAGACATGTAGACACCTGTCCTCAGACAGATCTGTACAGTACAACTAGACATGTAAACACCTGTCCTCAGACAGATCTGTACAGTACAACTAGACATGTAGACACCTGTCCTCAGACAGATCTGTACAGTACAACTAGACATGTAGACACCTGTGCTCAGATAGATATGTACAGTACAAACGGTCGCATGTACATGCTTGCTCTCAAGAAATATTTAGAGACCTGAGTTATCAGAATTATCAGAATTTTTATGCTGTTTCTTAGGAAATAATACATTAAAACTACATCTGAATATCCCTCAAAGTCTGGTTACTTTCAGTAACACAACATGTTATGTAGGTACATATTTTACACTGTACAAAAGTCATGGGTTTTAGTATTACCTCAAATTTCATCTTGGCTGTCTTCACCATCAGCAGCAAGTGGACTGGTCTGACCAACACCTGTCATGTGACTCGACTCTGTAAATTCAAATACCGTACAAATGTACTCCAGAAATAATTGGATACAACTTCAAGTTCTTTATGAAGCTGTATCAAGCTGTTCATTGCAATGCATCCAATTCTGCTAAAACCAGTAAAATGAAAACTGACTTTACTAACTCCTGATTTTAAAGGACAGCTCATAATTTTTGACATGAACTTACTGTTCACAAATGAATGATTTCCTCTGAATTTAACCAGAGAACCCTGATCATACACTGTCATATTTGACCAAATGATTTTTAAGTAAAGACAGCTTTCAAATCCATTGTATTTCTATTTTTACATCATATCATAAATGGAGTAGCTTAAGTATTCAGTGAAACTTAACTTAAGACATCAATGGATACGGTCAGATATGACAGAAAGTCGATATACATGGGTTTACCTACATTATGGAAATGGCAGTGTGTTAGACACGACTTTACTACATCAAGAGGAACCAGAACATTTTTTGTCTGATATGACAACAAATTGGAACTGACTTACTATATAATTTATATACTCGCAACAAAGTATAACTACATTTCAGTTCAATAAGCCAGTGTGTCCGTTAAGTCAGGTTTATGAACGTCAAGAGGGCACTGTGCCTGGTGAACACAATTTCTGACAATGATGACATGTCAGTCAACTTTTCATCGGGGTTGGGGGTTGTAATATAAGCGTATGATGACACAGCATGTCAGTCAACCTGACTCTGCCTAAAACAAGGGAAACTGAGATAGTTCGGTCCAACAGTATGTCACTACAGATAGGTGTAAAAATACAGACGGGGAAACCTTATCTGGATTACCAGAGCTGAGAGTATGGAGGTTGGACTTTAGTCAGCTATGTCATACATACATAATTCAGTTATTGGGTTTTACTAAAAGGTTTCCAAATTTAGAAATTTTCTTAAATTTTTGAAATCAATTTAATCCATGAGAAAGCTCCATATCTTTGATAATTTTCCGAGTTAAAAAGGAAAGGAATAAACATATTGGTTAGACAAACAGAGTGGTCAACTCTGATTGTGGTCAACTCTGATTGTGGTTAACTCTGATTGTGGTCAACTCTGATTGAAATACAGAAAACATTTCACATCAGGTCAATTTTGAAAGTATTTCTGGTTCCTTTAACCAAATACAGACATATCTTTATCTTGGTAAATAACTGGTAAAACAAATCACTCTTTTACAGCCATGCAGTGTGAAATACACATTTACTATACATGTACCTTCCATCTATACATTACCATTATCACATGGCAAATATACTTTTATTGTAGCTAAATGAGTTTCTATGGCGTCCCTTATAACCTATACCTATTTTTCCAACACTGATGATGAAGCTAAATAAGGGACTTTTCCAAAACAATGAACAAGAGTTAAACACTTCAGACTCTTCCTTGTTGCCACAGATGTTAGTATATTTAGCATTAAGCTCCAAGAGAGATAACTCTTGGTACAGTTAGGTCTTCACTTGCGGTGTGTGTGCCATTATCTATAAAATGTCAGGTTCATTGTAGGTGATACCACAGCAACATGACTTTGCTTGTAAAGGACTTACTAGTATTTGTCACTTTATTTGACAGTAGTAAGAAATTACCTCAACACCATTTTGTTATCATGTATTAGTAGAGCAATATATATATACAAGCTGGTATTCGAGTTCACAAAAAGAAAAGGTATGGGGTCACCTACCCGACCAAGTGTGTTTTTCTCGGGTACTCCGGTTTCCTCCAAAATTAAGCCCCCCCCCCCCACCAAGTGCTGACATCCGGGCCAACAAGACTGATTAATATAAGTTGTGCAAGATAAAAAAGTTTAAATTTGTATAGGCAATAATGGTAATTAACCCCTCAAGTTAGAATCACATGCAACATATTGGGTGGTAGGGGTGGGGATGGGAGCTGTCTATATTTCAGCTGAATATATAATCACTGACACTGTTGATACTGCAATACCAACCTTCTCCGGTTCCAGCTTCGGGTTTACAGTTACTGTGAAGTTTGGGAAAGCAAGATCCAGTTTCAGCTGCGAAGGAATGTGTACAAGGTTGGTAGGAGAGTCGTCCAATAGCCCTTGCCCTCATGTACAGACATATCACCACGGCAACCAGCAAGATGAGCACGGAGAACACAAACGCCAGCTCTTCTTGGTCAAGGTAAAAAGCACACGCATGCAAAAGTTTCTCAAGAATCTAATGGACCAAACCCTGGACTGTTTTTTATATACCTAGAACTAAAGGGTTTTACTTCTTATTAATGAGTTATGTGTCTGTGTAGTCGAAAAGCAAAATTGTACCGAGTCCGACCTTGCCAGCTACTTTAACCTTTGACCTTCTGAAATAATATTATTGATTAGTTAGTTAATTACTCCCATGTGATATGACAAATATAGGTGCCTATCTATATGGTGACTTGAAGACCAAAGACCAGCTGTTACGTACTTTGGAGGCAGCCTGATCTGACCAAAAGGCTATCAGGGGTAGCTGGTCTTGAGTCTGAATTTCACCATATTGACTGATGTATTGTTTTATCATACCAACAAGATGATTTCAATCTCACTTACCAGGGTAATTTATACCAAAGGTTCAGAAGAATTCTCACCAGCAGCTCTGTATTGCACTGTTGCAAGATTTAAATAAAAACTGCTCGACATTTAATCAATGATGTCAAAGTTATTAATCTTTGCTTTGCTCATATTTTGACTCTAAATGATAATGATCCACCTGCCACAATTTGGATCAGACACCAGAATATCAAGTTGGATAATGTGACGAAATTTGGCTAATTTCAACATGATATTCTCTTTGGTGGTATAATATTAAAAATAGGATTCTTGCCTTTTGTGAAAGCAATGACTCTGTGATGTTTCAGACAGGCAGCTTAACTTTAAAAGCCATACAAATCATGGATGGAAACGAAACGAGACACGCACAGACTGCTGGAAAAGGCAGTTCCACTATCTTAAACTTGTTATATCAAAAAGCTCAAATGGTCTGAAAAGTTTCCCTAGCGCACACATCCCTATAACTAACCTAGAAGTCCATGGGGTCTGAAAGTCTTTCCTGGCAGACACATTCATATTATTAAGTAAAAGGTTCATGGGGTCTGTATGGCTCATAATGAAAGAACTTGTACTGGCATACACAAAATCTGTTGAATATACACAAGTCTAGTTTGGTCTTGAGAGAAAATATCTAATTTGCATCGAATCAAATGGATACAATTGAGCTGATCTTTGTTTTGCTGGTAATCTTATGGTGGACGTTACACATCGTGGTGACCTCCCCTTGTCCTATCGACTTTGTGGTGTCTGTTTTCCAGTGTGGGTCACATCGGCAGTCTAGATGGTCATCTGACAGCTGGCCGTGGACACAGGTCAGCCTGGGACCAACCTGTGTCAATGAAATGTGACAATGAAAGATAACACAAATTGTAAAACTTTCTAATCATATAGAGTTTATAAAGATTTTTTTCAAACAGTTTTCGAGGTCTCATTTGAAATGTTCAATAGAAAATAATTAATCAATGTTATTTTAAATATTATTAAGCTCAACACTTTTTTTCTTTTATTATTACAAATTTTGACCTTCTTATCAATCAGTTTTTCTTGTTCTTCAAATGTTACCATTTCTTATTTTATACACCGCCTACAAACATTGGTTTGAGACAAAATTTTAACTTTCTTTTGGTACATATCTCCAGTAATTTTGCTGCCATGTTTCCACAAAGTTAAAGATTTCTACCACTTTTTGCAATATAACAAATTTAAGCACTTTCCAAGGCCTAATTATTAATTGGAGCACTTTTCAGGCTGTTCATAGACTAGCCATTATAATACTTATAAGATATCAGTGATATGGTCAAGCCCAGCATAATGCAACCATCCCAGGCTACTTTTGCATAAAATTTCAAAATATAAATGTCCAAATAATTAGGTCAGGCTAGATTGACAATCACTAAAATACGGTTCTGTAAACTTGTAGAATGTAAGCAAGCTGGCATTCTTTTTACAAATTCTATGTAATTTTATGGATAAAGCGAAATGTTTCTTGCTTCAGTTTTATTATGGTTTACTTGAACCTAAAAAATTGTACATTAACATTGCTTCAAAAGGGTTTCCAACCTTCTCAAACTCAAATTGTTATACATATCACAAAGATGGAAGTTCTGGAATCTGCAATGCATTTTGTTAAAATTGTCTGAAAACAATGCAAGTTGGCTGTTGGTGAAAGAGACCATCAATTTTTCAACTGTTTTAAATACACACTACCTGTATACCCAGGTATGTAATAGCGTAAAAGCACCGTAAACATTTGTACGATGTTCCTCATTTTATATAGTAAACATTAAATACCTCATCTTAGTGGCCAACCTGTTACTGCTAACAAACTTCGCAGTTCCCTGGAGGTAGTGAAACAATTTAAGGTTTCATACATGTATTTGACAATCAAAAATTCTAAGCAACACAGGCACATCTAGAAGTGTCATACCAGAGTTCTCCAGTTAAGACTCTCCGCCTCCTCTATAGTGGCATGAAGCCTGGACTTGTTTAATACACGAGCGTAGATCTCCTTATCTAGGTGGTCAGTAGACGCTCTGCATTCATTGTTTACTGGGTCATACAGCTACAATAATTTAAGTACAAGAGTTAAATTGCTGATCTGAAAAACAGTCATGTTTCCTGAATTAACCCAAGTGTCAATGTTTTGTTGTGAATAAGGGATATACTGGGTCAATGAGAGTTAGCTGTAACTGCTAATAGGTCCAAGGGAGATAATTCATAAATAATGAAAAACTAGATTTTTATTGTTTGATATATGCTATGTTAGCTGAATAAACTGTGGTGTGGGGTCAGCTGCACAAAATGTGCTCTGGACCTCATTCTCCTAACGAGACTAACCTCTCAGTCATCACATCTAACATTAAAACAAAAAATAATAATGCATAATACAGAAATAATTGTGCTTACATTAAAAGAGAGCTCATCAATATTTATGAATGGAGCTCAACCAACTTTCATTCAATACAATGTTAGTCATTTGTCAAGGCCATATGATACAAAGTCAAGGTCATGTGTCAAGGTCACACAGTATCATATCAATCATATTCTAAGGTCACATGAAAAAACGTTGGGATCACGTAATAAGGTCACATGATACAATGCCGGGGTCATATATCAAGGTTACACAATTACTCTCATTACCTGTAATAGTAGCTATAGACATGTATTATCATCTAAGTTTCATTACAAATACATGACAAGTAATTAATGCATTTGTTTTTCATTTGGCTGCAGGTCATCCAAGAAATGTTTCTAAACCTTAGTCAAATTTCAATAGCTTTAGTTTTATTTTAAATGTTTTTTATTTGAAAAGTCGCATATTTCAGAAACGTCAAAAGTAGATTAATTTGTTACTTAAGTAATTGGTTACTGATTAAGTAGCTAGAAATGGATGAAATAGGTTTGACATGAAACTTTATGAAATTATACCTTCGCTCCACATTTTGGTACTGCCATACATTTCCGTTCTGTAGAATTGAAGAAGTTGCGCGTCCCTCCATACTTGAGTTGACAATTGACAGGAACACACGATCTCAGTCTGTCCTCATCAACTCCTCCGCAATCTCGCACTCCGACACCAAACAGTACAGCTGGGGAAAATTCTTATCTTCTGCAGATCATTTTTATTACGCAAGATATGTTTTTTATTTTTTTTTTATTTGTGAATCTCGTGAACAATATTATGACAGCGGATGTAAGTACTTGTTTCTATGGCTTTGACAGTAGACCTTGAAAGTATGTTTCTGACTCCCTTAAAGACCTTTGACTCTAGGATTTGAAATGTCTTGCTCTTTCAAATATGTTTTGACCCTCAAAATCATAGGAGAAATCGTTACTTGACTTCTGAGTTGCAGTATAAAATTTAACCGAAATCCCTGGTTTCACGCAAACACATTTACACTTGAAATTTATATTGTAGCAGCACTGCTAACATGAACCTTCGTCACTATCATAAATTTGAAATGGTCAAAATGCAAAAATTTCAACTTACAAAGCTTTTCACTTTTACGACAAGACATTCAATTGAAACACTGTTTAGAAAAGAAGCAACCATCTTCATGTGACCTTTGCTGTTTGCAAGGATGTTAAACCACAAACAAACAGAGAAAAGAGGCAGTCAAATCGATCCATCCAAACAATACTGCTATCCCATTGATCTAGCAACTCAAGTTGTCCCAGTATCTAGCTGGTACTGTTATAGCGACAGACTGGACCAAACAAAAAATATTGTTTCTTGTAACCCTACCTACCTACCTACTCTAACTGTTTGTGCCTACCCTTAAACTTTTTAGGCAATTTTCAAAGAAACACTGTTAAAATCACGATCACTCTCCTTAACCACATAAAATTATTCTTTAAAATAAAATTTTTGACCTGAATTTTTCAAACATATTACAATGTATAGAAAACACACTTACTATTTTGTTTGGCCTTGGACATTTTCTACACAAAGAATGTCACGACCACCAAATTGAAGTTGATTCCCAATATAGAGCAGTTTGTAAGTTTTCATATTTCTTTTACAGTTTAACTTGAGAAAACTGACAGATCGTCAGTCAAAAATTGGATTGGTAGGATTGTTTAGAACATTAGCGGTGACGTTACAAAGTACTTCCTGATCAACTAATGAGCTGATCATTTTTCAGTCGAGTATCATATCTTTCAACAATTTTGTAGAACATAGTGACGAAAGATATTGTTATAGATCTACTCATTTCTTCAAGTAGAGCAAAATAGAAACACTTACTTTGTATGGAGTGTGGCCACCAGTCTGTCCACCAGTCCCGTGGTACCCGTGTATTAAATGGGATAATGACCTCGCGATAACTCCCGTCACACGATGTGTTGGCTGAAACAAGCAGCTCACATTTTCCTTCACAATCGTATGGATACTGGAAGGAAAATGATAAAAGTTCTTTTAATCAAAAAAAAAAATAGTTTAAAAATTTAAGTGCCATATAAACAGCATCATTTCACAAAATGCCTTCTGTGTAATGTATGCACGTGTCCTGGTTTGAAGCAGTTTTAGTGTAATATCCAGAATTATTTTTTTCTTCTAAAAAGTCAAAATTTATTTTCACTTGGCTTATTCTGGCCAAGAGTCCATATTATGTTTTAAGTTTGAGAAGAAGAAGGTTGTGTGGCTATTAAAGCAGTATTTCAAAATCTCATTCCTGTCTTAAACATAAAATCAGTGGCATAAAACTTACGGAATCAAAGGCTTACATAATCATAATACTATTACATGTAGCAACCTGGATACTAAAACTTCCTTTCACACACTTTGTTTCTTTTTTGTTTTTAAATATTACCAGTGTTGGATACACAAAATTGAACAGCTTTGATTTCATTGGCTGAACATCTCCTTGGTGATCCCCAATCAAATTCATGCCCTGAAAGTAACCAAGATAAAAGAAACGGTAAGCTTATAAAATAGACAACCTTTCATCCGAACATGCTACTGGTCAAATAATGTGACCCCAATTTCAATAGAATTTTTTGGAATGTTTTGACAAATTTGACCCTTGTGACCTTAGAGGGCAATCAAAGTCTTTCTGATAGCACTTTATTCCTTGATTCTACAAGACGAATATCATTAAACTGGCTCTTTCTTTGATTATTCAGTTGTTACTTGCTCAAGAGATTTTAACACATTTGACCTCTTTGAACTTGAAGATGATTTTTTTCATTCAAATGCAAATGATCTGTAGGAATATGTAGATCATATTTTGTATATTAATTTGCTTAAACACATACCTTGCAGTATTTTTCTTTGGGTAGAAATAAACAGCATTTCTTCACAATGACCTCCATGTGTACACTAAAATTTCCATCATTGAAAATGTCAGCATCTGAAATTTAAAGTACACTGAATGCATTGTGTATTACAAGTGAAGGAGTTTAAAATAAATAAGGTATTGGTACACCAATACAATTATTGGGCGAGGAGATCCAATGTCCTGTGGGTAGTGGTCGTTCGATGTACCAGTGGAGGAATCCGAGGTGGATACTGAAATATTCTAGTAGAGCTCCACCAGATGGTAATTACAAAATTAATTAGCTAAGTGATGGAGCATCAACACCAAGAATTCAGAAAATACAAGTTTATAAGTTTGAGAGTTATAATAAATCTACCATTTTTTTTAATTTGTTAGCCTTTGGAAAAAAGAAATTAAAATTTTGGGATGAGTATGATAAATCTCATAAGGAGTACAACTCATACTATAAGAATTGAAATAAATTTCCAATTGAATAACACCACATACAGGCCTAGGGTTTCAATAAGATTTCAAGTTGTGTGTATCAAACACAATTGTAAGCGGTTAATTTCAATATATTTCCTATTACCCATTCTACTAAATTTTTTTAATAGAAGTAGCTGGTGAAATATCTGTAGCAGGGGGATATTTTTACCAGCTACTAATGAAACCCCCGCAAACATTACACACAATTAAAACTGCTGTTGTCCATAAAACTGGAATCATAGTTGAACTCACATAAGACCAAGGCAACATCCCCCTTCACTACTGACCGATATCCAACAGCCTGAAATGTATAATATAACACTGAATCTTAATACAGAAGTATTAATATATGTGATGGGCTGAATTGATCAATTTAGTAATTTTATGTAGGTTAAATTACAAAGTTTTCCTCCTTTTTTTAAAAAAAAAGTTCCTCCTATTTTTTTAAGATATATTAGTCACATACACTTTGGCCATTTCTATTTTGGAAAATGTTTTTAATATGCTTATATAGAATCTAGGAGTTCTGATTTTAACAGTGCATATCACTAAATGCCAATAAAAACTTTACAACACAAGATTTTTTTATATTTGGCCTTATATCAATTCTTTGATTTAAAGAACAAAATTAAAATCAAATTAATTAATTTTGAAATCAATTGAGAATTGTACCTGTTCAGTCAGACAACTATCATTGACCTAGCTGTTCAGTCAGCTGTATCAGTGACCTATTTAATCAATGGTAACCGGTCCAGTAACCTGTCTTAACCTTTAAAGTCTGCTGTCTTACTTGTTCAGTCAGCACTGTAAACCTGTTGAGTCAACTGTCTTACAAATTCAGTCACCTGTCTTACTTGTTTGATCACCTGTCTTACCTGTTTAATCACTTGTCTTACCTGTTTGATCATCTGTCTTACCAGTTCAGTCACCTGTCATACTTGTTTGATCATCTGTCTTACAAGTTCAGTCACCTGTCTTACTTGTTTAATCACCTGTCTTATTTGTTTGATCATCTGTCTTATTTGTTTGATCATCTGTCTTATCAATTCAGTCACCTGTCTTATATATCTGTTCAGTGACCTGTCTTACCGGTTCAGCGACCTGTCTTTACCAGTTCAGTCACCTGTCTTACTTGTTTGATCACCTGTCTTACCTGTTTGATCACCTGTTTTACCTGTTTGATCACCTGTCTTACCAGTTCAGTCACCTGTCTTACTTGTTTAATCACCTGTCTTATTTGTTTGATTATCTGTCTTACCGGTTCAGTGACCTGTTTTCTTACTAGTTCAGTCACCTGTCTTAATTGTTTGATCACCTGTCTTACCTGTTTGATCACCAGTCTTATCAGTTCAATCATGTCTTACTTGTTTGATCTTTTGTCTTACCAGTTCAGTCACCTGTCTTACCAGTTCAGTCACCTGTCTTACTTGTTTGATCACATGTCTTAATTGTTTGATCACCTGTCTTACCAGTTCAGTCACCAGTCTTACTTGTTTGATAATTTGTCTTAATTGTTTGATCATCTGTCTTACGAGTTCAGTCACCTGTCTTACTAGTTCAGTCATCTGTCTTACTTGTTTGATAACCTGTCTTAACTGTTTGATCACCTGTCTTACCAGTTCAGTCACCTGTCTTACCAGTTCAGTCACCTGTCTTACCAGTTCAGTCACCTGTCTTACTTGTTTGATCACCTGTCTTAATTGTTTGATCACCTGTCTTACCAGTTCAGTCACCTGTCTTACTTGTTTGATCACCAGTCTTACCAGTTCAGTCACCTGTCTTACTTGTTTGATCATCTGTCTTACCTGTACATTCACCTGTCTTACCTATTTGATCATCTGTCCTACCAGTTCAGTCACCTGTCTTATATATATGTTCAGTGACCTGTCTTACCAGTTCAGTCACCTGTCTAACTTGTTTGACCACCTGTCTTACCTGTTTAATCACCTGTCTTACTTATTTGATCACCTGTTTTACCTGTTCAGTCACCTGTCTTACTTGTTTAATCACCTGTCTTACTTGTTTGATTATCTGTCTTACCAATTCAGTGACCCGTCTTATCTGTTCAGTGACCTGTCTTACTTGTTTGATCACCTGTCTTACCAGTTTGATCACCTGTCTTACTTGTTTGATCACCTGTCATACTTGTTTGATCATCCGTCTCACCAGTTCAGTCACCTGTCTTACTTGTTTGATCCTCCAAATTATCTCTATGAAAAAATTCCAAACATCAAAGATGTCGGTTTATGTCTTACCTGAATACTCAGTTGTTTACTACAACCTCTTCCTCCACTTAAAGCTGAGCACACAGCAAATAATAATGCTACTAAACTTAAAACGGTCCCACTGTGGTAGATCTGTCCACAGTCTGTGCTCTTCATTTTCTGTAGAATTAAACACTAACAGTTACATAAATAATACCAAATATATTGAGCACCAATGAAAGCTTACAAAAAATTAAAAACCAACGCGTCCATCTTGTTTTGCTTTCTACATTTCAAATTAATGAGGAAATTCATTTTATATTTTCCCCTTCTTTTTTCATGATAGCTGTATTATAACTTTAAGTTGAATTTAAATGATATACATACATATTCGACTATTGTTGCCAATAAACGTATATAAACTAGTTTTTGCTCAGCCCCTGGTAATTTTTGTTAAATGTACATAGGTCTTCAACTCTTGTTAATCTCGCCGTTCAGTTCCGTCATACATGTAGGCGTTAAATCTGGTTCCATCATCTGCAGCCAAAATGAAATTCCCGCGGGTTCATACAATTTACAAAATACAACTACTGGAACAAACGAACTGATCTCATACTCAATGTCGACGTCAATCGTAGCAATAAAATAGAAAAGCAGTGAGAAAATGTATTCTTGCGCCTTATTCTACAAAAATGTATTCGGAATGTATCTACTACATCATTACTTAGCGGAAAACTCCCAGCGTTTCCGAATGGCAGAAATTGTGTTGATACTCGCGTCTAATTATGTTTACACCGATAATGGCGGACATTCTTCAAACTTGAATACTTGCCGCTCAGTTTTATTGGTGATTCGTTAGATAATACGTCTTAAAAAGCAGGCTTGAGTGGTAGATTTTAACACTATCAGCGCTTGTTCGGGATGAAGACATAAACTATCTCCATCAACAATCGATAAATCAGTACAGACAGATAGAAGGCGGTGAGTCGTGATTCGACATGTTTCACAGTAAACAAAAATATAAAATTTGAGATCACTTATGATGGCTAGTGTAGTGTTATGATGATGGTGAACTTAAAATATGTTGAATGAGGCAACTGATGTTTTAAAATCTATCAATAAACTACTCGGATTTCACGGCATTCGACCTATAAGCTGTACATGTTTGATAATTGCGAGGTACTGTAATGCTCCTAGTACTAGCTGGTTTATTTATCATTGTATTCCCATTATTGTATTTCCATCACGCACACATTTGACGCAGTGCCTTGTGATTGCATGTGCGAAAGGCGTTCATGGGAATTGGGATGTTGGACTGAGCAGTATAACAATACCCTCGGGTAGGGCCATTGGTCCTGAAAAATAAATTAAATTTCTGCAGGAAAAAATAAAATGGATAGCAACAATGTATGTGATGTCTTCTAAATATTTTGAGTGGAATCAAGAAAAACAAGCATCAGACTAAGAAATAGCATGGTGCAAATAACGTCATTGGTCAGACTTGACATGAACAAAGTAGACAGATTGAGATATTTAATGTACACTGAAACAAACACTACATTTCAGGGTTAAACACTAACTTGTTTTGCTTGGTAGTCCACAGGACTAGTTGAATAGATTATTTACTAGTCCTTCGTCAATGTAACTAGTCCAAGATTTC
>JAUMHH010155934.1:0-18411 GCA_032359455.1 Chlamys rubida | reverse complement strand
CAGAATATTTTTTATTAATTGTATACTCACAAAATACATGCATTGTTGTATTTTTCACATACATATGGCTAGTTAAGTAAGTATCGAAGTGAATGCTTTCTCTGCCTATTAGTTGGCAAACCACAAAATGGCATCACTACGGTAGGAATGAAAATGCTAGGGGTCGCTGCCAAAAACATTTGCATATGAATGAAAAGTAAATGAATGACATCCATATAAGGAGATATCAGATACCATATGAGGGCTGAGAGACCATATAAGGTCATAGATGGTGTAAGTATCTACTGTGCAATTCCATGTTAAGCAAATTCCGTAGTATGCACGATCCCCTAGACACCTGGGTTACCTAACGCATGTGTCAAAAATGTTATATTCCTGTATTTCTAGTCCAATTGAGTTCAGAATTAGAACAGGACATTACAGGGGAATATTAATACACCCCTTCCCCACCAATCCCCAACCTCGGGCCAGGAAATTATGCCTAAATTATTTTCAATCGCGGGACACAATAAGGTTTGGGGAGTCATATAGAAACATTTACAGTTATGTTATTGTCATTACCCAACCTATCTTTAACTCCCCATCCCCACCCCCCAGATACTTTTTATACACCATTCAGACGAAGTTTTAGTTCTTAAAGGTAATTAAAACTTGGTACGAAAAAAAAGTGAAACCTCTCATGTACACATGCTTATATATATACCCTCATCTCACCGGCACCCACACTCCCATACCCTCATCTCACCGGCACCCACACTCCCACACCTATCTCTATATATACACACAACACTACACCAGCAATCCCCCCACCCCTCATCATCATCAGCCAATAATTTTAGGAGATACAATGTAACTAGACGTTTCATGACAGTTTTACGCAAACCAGAGAAAGTTTATGCAGAAACTTGTCTCATGTGATTCATACATTGTATATATCGCCGGGAGTAATTTACTTCTGCCGCAATATATTTAAAATGATCCGAACCCGAACTATCGTGTTGGTTAAAGTTGCGGTGCGTCGTGTCCCACAATTGGTCAATATATATAGTCCCTAGGATACCATCATTGTGAAGTACATCGTCCACAAGTATACTTGTACTTTTATAGAAGTAAAGTACGGGAAAAATTAAGTACACAAGTCCTCCAGCCAGAGTGAGGCTCTAGCCTGGTTTGTATCCCGAAAGTCATAACAAAGATCGCCAGGAAAGATATTTTTAATTTCCACACAGAAAATATTGAAATCAGACACAATTTTTTACTCTTTACTGAAATATTATAGATAACTCCATAATTTTATTTACATTTAATGAAAATATTGACACTCTTTAGAGTCTTTTATTTATTATTTATATTGAAATGATGTACATCTCTTATCGCATATATTAACACAATAAATATTTATACGTATACAGATACCTTCATGTTATTTACCATAACAAACTGAATGACAACGACAAAATGAGGCAAACCTTAAAATATTCTCCATTTGTCATTGACCAACCCACCACTTTGAAGTTCGGGTTGGTAAATAGGGGGGGGGAAGAAAAAAATCTCACAAACAATTTTTTGGGTCGGCACATATTAAGTCTCTGTTGGTAGCTTAGGTCTATGCCAAACATTTTTTTTTTCTTTTTGGCCTGAACAACCCTCAGTTGAAATAATAAAACTCAAGATATTTTCACTGTATTATAAATGATATCAGATTTGTTAACATTATTAATGGTAAAAATACACCGTATTTATGGTAACAGTAGACAGTAACGATAGATGTGTAAATTTATTCAACAATAGACGATCTTACAGACTCCTTCGGAGTTCTCCATTTCAACAGCCTCTGACTCTGAGTTAGTAAAAGTACATGCACTTTCTCCAGCTGCCGTAGCCGAATAAAAAAATCCATATAATTTTACTGTTGAAAACAATGCCATCTTGTACGGCACAATAGAAGCACTTTAAGTGGAGTTTACTGTCGTCCAATCAGCACACACCTAAACGAGGAGTTTCTGATACCCCTAGGGTCCAGTGTTAATATCGTTAAGCAACACTAATGAAGGGACTCTATATCCATTGATTTTCGAGACTAGATCTGGAAAAAATGCTTCGAAGATAATATCGCTGTAATAAGATGGGTGGGCTGCAGGTTGAATTAGCTGTCACCTTGGCTGTCGTAGAGAAATCGTATCGTCACCCTGATAATCCGTCAAAGAAATTGATTTCTGTCTCACGAAGGTTTGTTTTTACATTTCACATCCTCAATGCACTTATTCAAATGAAGCTACCAATGTAACATGCAAGATTGTATTGAATTCATAGCACCGTGAATGCAATCAGGTTCAAGTGATCGTCACCCTCTTTTTCTTATCATGCAATTATTTCTCTTCATCATTGGAGATCACTGGCCATTATGATGTATGTTGAAATGTAAACTTTATCACATCTTATGTTAATCACTCTTGTTGTCTCGGCTTGAATCATGAAAGGGGTCTTAAAGTGGGAGCAGGAAACCGGAGTACCTGGAGAAAACCCACATGGTTGGGCAGGTGACCACATACCTTTTCACATCCAATCGGGAATCGAACCTCCCTGGTCGGTATGATGATATGCATCGCATCATGGCTATATATTAGATCAAAATGCACAATTTGTTTTGTTTTATTCCAACTTGAATATCCTTGCAATGACTAAAGACATACGCAGATAAGTAGGGACAGTATATATAAATACAACATTTGATATAGCCCCCTATCTAGTTAACCTTAGCCACACTAAAGTGCTTTACAGTACATAGATATACAATCTATACAATCAATACAATTAGCATTTACATTAATCAATACAATTTTGAGGAATTCTCAGGAGCTGCCTTATCAGGCACTTACTACTAGTCCTATGTCACCTGGCTAATATCTCCCTATATGTGTATGCCTTTGTGTATGCTAGAGATGTATTGTGTTTTGTTTGTAGTGGGACTGTGCTTCCAATGGTATCAGTTATAGTGCCACCTCACTTGAATGCTCACTGCACAGATACCGCAACATCTACCCCAGACCATTTTATACTCCCCCTGGGTTGTTGGAGTTGTGTGGACCGCCATTTACTTTGCAATAAATTTGCTGAAGTATTTTCAATAAGACTTAACAGTGTTATTAATTAAAGAAGAATATGCAAGTTTTGACAAAAATCGAAATATATCGTTATCATTGCAATGCATCCTTGTTAAAATAAGATTGTCTACCGCCAAATATGTGAACTTTGATGGAAATGCTCAAATAGTTTATTACTAAAGTCTTATTACTAAATGTATATAACATCGTTCGTGTACATATTGTTTATAGCCAGTGTCTGATGAATGTACAGGCCCTTTGGATCCTCTTGTAACACTAATTACACAGAATCTATCTATATATATCTTGAGACACTGATATGCGGAAATCTCCAGATTGACAAGTTCCTGTGATGTAAAAAAAAAAATAACATGAGCCTCTGGTAATAAACTCCCGACATTCATGTTCATTTTTATGGATTTTTTTAGGCTCCATATCACATACTTGTCAGAATTCTGGAACAATCAAACCCGTTCACATGCAGTGTTGACGTTTAACATGGTGGTATGGAATTAGAAGTACCAGTAGTTAATTTGGACAACAGAACCCATTCTTGATAACTTCGTTCATTATCTGTGAAATTTACATCCAAACACTGATAAGATAACACAGGTTGGTTTACAAGTTCCTGACCTACCCACCCTCTAGTCATCACAATGGACTCTTCCGGTATTGACTTGGACTGTTCTAAGTTGTTCATTGAGGGTTCAGAGAATAAATTCTTTCTTCCAGACAACCTGGGTATTGTTTCATGTTTTGGAATACAAATGCTAGATAAAACAGCACGCAAAACGTGAAGCTGTCATGGACCTTGGTGCAGGTTTTCCCCATCCTCCCTCGGTCCAGTGCTAGAAAATGGCATATTTATGGCAGAATCATGTTTGCACGGGAATTTGATTTATTACGGGGTTAAACGAGGTATTTAAGAAACAGATAAACAATGCCTGTCCTAGTTATGTGGGGTTAGCTGGGGTGAAAAAGATTGGGAAGGTTTCTGGGGCAAGACGTTTTAAAATGAAGCTGTGTGTGTGCTGATGATGATCCCTGCTGCGAACGACACCATATTCTAGCACCATGGTTTCTGTGTGTGCTAGGACTTCAAAATTAGCATGATGTGAATGAAGACTTGTTTAATGGAATGTATGTCAGATTCAGACGAAAATGTTGGGTGAATTAATTGGCAATCTGTGTAGAAAAGATTGTTCTCGCGTATAAGACGCAGAAGTGTAAAATGATAAATTCTGTTTCGTGGCAAAATTAACCAGGTTTCTGATAAGAAGAGCCTAAATAATACCTTTTTTTAAGGTGAAGCTTGCAAAATAAATATAAAGGACTGCAAGGTCCAAAGAAAAATGAGGACAGAATACATTAGGAAATTTGCATTAGTTCAGAAATTTATCGTAAAAACATCCATTTATATTTTAGAAATTTACATGAAAGTTGCATAAAACTTATGTCGATTTCGTGGCAATGTCCCTGAAAAAATGGAGATAAAATGCAAGGAGAAATTTACATTTCATAGTTAAGAAAATTTGTTTTAAATGTACATGTAAAAACATCAATTTAGATTTTAATCTTCCTACATTCGGTGAAAATGTTGCATCAGGGGCTAGAGGGGTTGAAAGGGTTGGGTAGGGGTGGGGATAGGAGTTTAGAACTTAGTTTAGTTGGTAGGGGTGGGGATAGGAGTTTAGAACTTAGTTTAGTTGGTAGGGGTGGGGATAGGAGTTTAGAACTTAGTTGAGCTGCAGTATGAGGGTTAAGGTACATTGTGTTTTGAGTTCCATAAAAGCCTTTTGCCTCTTTCTGCTCACCCCGGCCAGCCATAATGGACTCTCAGTCGCTGAAATTGGGGTCTAGCTCTATTCGTCTCTAATTTAAGCTATCACAGACTGTAACTGTAACTCATGATCGTGTCACTGAAAACTCATTTATTGAAAACAAAAAGAAAAAAAAATCAAATAAAATCTTCATTTCACATTAATCTATTGCGTCTACTCAAGAAAAAAATATTATAAAGTTGCTTGAGTTGACAAAAACGTTTGTTAATAAATACCATATGTTGAATTACTGTAATGCATGCATGTCCCAGCTATGAATTAGATATGAAGTGTTTTTTGGGTTTTTTTCACTTAAGCCCTGTTTGCGTAGGTGTGTATTTCCAAATGAAGTGTGTTTTTCCAAATCACAATCAATAAGGCGGAAGTCCGCTATCAAACCCTGAGGATGCTAAATCTCCCGAAGTCGGCTGGAGAGGACGAGTTGTTGTCATGCAATCTTTTTTTACATCAAGTCATCAAACGATATGGGAAAATATTCAATAAAATTCTCATTGAGTAAAGAGTAATGTCCTTTCTCCCGAGATATGGCATTATAGATTGAATAAACATGGCTTCCTGTTTAATATATTAATTGTTATCATCGCGTGTGGTGTGTCTCAGTACGTCGGTTCACAGGAAAGATGTGTGTTTAACAGGAAGGATAACTCTGCAGAAAATGTTAGCCGGAAGGGTAACTATAGAAATTTTCTCTAGAGTTATCCTTCCTGCTGAGATTTTGTACAGATTTGATAAAAACGAATAAATCGGTATAAAAAAACAGCAGGAAATAAAAAACAACTCTACAAAAATGCTTATAGGAAGAATAAAGATGTGTGTAAAAGGATAACTGTGTAATAAATGC
Source organism: Chlamys rubida (assembly GCA_032359455.1). Lineage (NCBI taxonomy): Eukaryota > Metazoa > Mollusca > Bivalvia > Pectinida > Pectinidae > Chlamys > Chlamys rubida. The sequence continues at coordinate 12,625 of JAUMHH010155934.1, read as the reverse complement.
TAACAGGAAGGATAACTGTGTAATAAATGTTAACAGGAAGGATAACTGTGTAATAAATGCTAACAGGAAGGATAACTCTGTAATAAATGTTAACAGGAAGGATAAATATGTAATAAATGCTAACAGGAAGGATAACTGTGTAATAAATGTTAACAGGAAGGATAAATATGTAATAAATGCTAACAGGAAGGATAAATATGTAATAAATGCTAACAGGAAGGATAAATATGTAATAAATGCTAACAGGAAGGATAACTCTGTAAAAAATGCTAACAGGAAAGATAACTCTGTACGAAATGTTAACGCTGAATGGCATTCATACACTTTATTTGGTGGCTAAAATTGGATTTATTCAAATGATTGGTGATTAAGGGAGAATTCTAAGGGGAGTTGAAAGCAGACTGAAAAAGAGGCTTTATCTCAATTGCTGAAGATTTATTGCTCAATCATCCTGCTTACACGGATCAAACAATTTTTATATTAAACTCAGATGATGACATATTCTGTGGTTATCTAGACATTAACTTATCAAATCCCGAGATCTACTGACAATATTTTACAGCATGCCTTCGTAGTCACCCCATCACCTGTCTTCCTCCTTCATTCCGTCAGTGTACCTTTACCCGGCACTGCCGGTATTCCCATCTCTCCGCTCTAGCATGATTTATTTACAATTTAATTGCAGTAAACGTTCCTTAAAGTATGAAGATAGCAGATGAAACACTGGCTTCAAGACCTCGAGAGAATCGCAACATTGAATCATATGTGGAAGAATTCCAACATTTTTATATTTACATAGATAGAATCACATCTTTTTCATTTTGGAATTGGGGCGGGTGATTAAAGCTCAGTTTGCCCGGCTTTTAAAATTTAATAGTTACGAAAAAAATATGTCTATAAATAGCTATTTAGCATGTGAAACATTACAAGTTGTCGCCATAATTATCTTAATAGATAGATGTATAGGAATGGGGAGGGAACTCACACCTTTGAATTCAGGGGTTGGGAGTGGGGGTTTGAGATAATTAATTCCTATCAAAAGCAACAGGGGTGTATGATCTCATAAAAAAGTAACACTGCAATCTTGGTTTGAAAATTCGATAATTTTCCTAAGAAATAATTACTTTGTATATAAATAGTGTGTATGGCACCACATTTCTGCCTCATTGCACGTCGAAAAATGTTTTTAAGTAGCAGCTTTTAGATAACGTTTTGAAATGATGGACAGAGACTCCTTAATGGTTACCATGCCAACGGATATCAAATAAACAAAACATTAATCATTTCTAACAATTTCACACAAACATTTAAGTGTGTACTTTTGAGTCTGAAAATAAAGGTATTACGTTTATATTTAGGGATACGCTAATGAAATTAATTCTAAGGTGTTTCCCGGGTTAATATCGTATAAAGACGGAATTACTGATAAGTCTTCATCAAAAGAATGGTTTCAGTGTTCTGGTATGCTCAATTTAGCGGGTATGGCAAATCTTCAGAAAAAGACATGGTCCGGGTCAATGTTAAAGTGATGAACGGTTTCATGGTTTACAACTTAAAACCAAGAAATGTTTTTGTAGCCAGCAAGCTGATAGTTTTAAAAGACATTAGTAAGAATATCTGTTTTTTTAATATCTTTAGCCACTAACTTTGAGATGTAAAACAAATAAATAGTTATTTCAAGTTGCTAATTCTTGTTACGATTGAAATTGTCAGACCAAAATTATGATATAAATTATGCACTTTACACGTGTCCGAATAACCATAACACCTCAAAATCTTCTGCCGTTATGTACATTTAATGTGTTTTATGCCCTCAAATCATAGAGGATTGGGTATCGGGCATTTGCTTTTTTCCGTTAGTCCATATAAATTATTTGTAAGACTTTACATTTTGTAGATCTATTACTCTAAAGGCTATAAGCTAGTTGTCCAACAGTATTTAACTCATTCACCCCTGAAGTTTCATAATGAACTATTCCAACCATTCATTTGGAAGAGTTCAAATGTGTGTTCAGGGAGGGGTGAATGAGTTAAACTTCATATTCAACATAAAGCACTTATACACTTTATTGAGTTTTTCTTTGCCCAGTTGGCATTCATATAACCTATGAATGCAAACTAAAATCAGTTCAATGCTTATATTTACTATTTTTTTCCCTTTTAATCCTATTGTTCGATGGTTTTTGAAGCACAAATTATGTTGAAATTTGTATTTGTTAAGTTGGCTTTCATATTGCCTATGAATGCCAACTGAAAGCAGTTCGATTCTTATGGATTCCTGGTCCAATGCTAAAAACTGCAACTGCATGAATGGAAACTATTTTTACCTGCGTGACAATATCTGTAATTAATCAATCATTTCTGAAAAGAAACCTAAACATTAAGGGACTTGTACAGAAAATCACTAAAAACCGACAAATGTGGCTACAATCAATTTTGGAATAGGAGTCTGTATTTTTGGGGACATATTTTTTTACATAAAGAAATGCTATACATAATTATAGCTTGTGATAACTGAAAGTTCATGTTGGTAAAAACCTTCCAAGGAAAGTACTGTTAAGTAAATATTATCGTCTTTCGTCTTGGCAGTTTCCTATTTATGACTGTATAGCTGTGTACAGAAACGGCCAATTAGCGTTCTATTCATTACCTCGTTACTGGATAGAAGGAAAAGCCATTGGCGATACAATTGTTTTCCCGGTAACCGTATCTTGTGCTCCAAAGTACAATACGGGGAACCTGATCCGACTGGAGTTGCTATAATACAACTGTCAGAAGGCTGTCATAAATCGAGAACTGCGAAGCAAGCAGGAAAATTACTGTTATTGCACTGGAAGGCGTTTCTTACTAAGGCCGTTAATATCACTCGGGGCATATACGTCGCCAGTAGAGGTCTGTACGTGGAAATATTTTGTTGTGCAGATTTTTTTTTTTTTTTAGGACAAGATCATTTCTGATACAACAGAAAACCTGAGTATGCAAATTAACCCTTATGTATACATGTATAAGAAATCGTGAACTCGTAACAACCACTGCATATTTCTCTCCAGTGTGTTTTTGTATTTGACGGAATCTGTGTGATAATGTGACTTTCGGTCTATAAATGGTCTTTAAACGTGGATGTTCTTCAACGTCGCATGTTTCCAGACAATCGTGAGTCACGTCGTCTTGAAATGAAAAAAATCTTGAAAAAACTGCGAAAAACAGAGGAACAGGAATAGTTTAAAGATCTATGGCGGATGGAAAAAAATTTAAGTCCACAGAAGCTACGTCAACAAGGCAATTTACTGGATAGATTCCAAATATAGATCTCTGTTCCAATGTGTACAAAACATCGGAGAATTCCACAGTAACCTCCCCTTAATTTTGTTTTCGATATAAATGTAGCGAGCCTGAGCTAGGGTTCTACCTCCAATCAGAGAGCTCATCTGGCTAAAGCAATGTTATCGTAATCAGAGGTGCAGGATTCGAATCCCAGTCTAACCATGTGCAATTTTTAGTTCGCCTTCCCCAAAGGACAAGTAAGCATATGCCAGGTGCAGTGTTTGTCTGTCTTCCGTCGTCTGCAATAAACTTTCCTTTTAAATGACTTCTGTTGAAGAAGAGAAAGGCCTAGAGTCACTATATTTGGTTGTTAGCTTCCTGGAATGGAGCTCAACAATGTTGGTTAAAAAATGAGGGGGGGGTCGTTACCTAGGAAAGACTAGTAGAGTCTAATATAAATAGATTTGGGGGATATAGAAATTTTACAATCAGGTGAAAACTTTTGGTCAGAACTTCTCTTATCTTGCAAATTGAAAGTTTTGTTAAAATCCTCCTGGTAGAAATAATAACAATCACACTCAATAGACTGGCCCTGCTCAAGTTGGAAAATATTCTTCAGATAAATGAACATCAATGAAGTGGGAGAAACAATACTTATTCCCCACTTAACTCATAATTTCACCAATGAAAACACATTTGAACTCTTCCAAATCAAAGGTTGGAATAGTTCATTATGAAATTTCAGGGGTGAATGAGTTAAGAGGTGAGACAGAAAAAAAAAATCAATCTTTTGGGTAATTAGATTCTTTAATGTCTAGCCCTCTGCAAATTAATGAACACTTCAGATTTTGTTTATTGTTGTGTTGCTTTTCCTTTTGGTTTGGTATCTGCTGTGATATTTTTTTCCTTTTTCCTCCTGACTGATGACAAACAGATCAATTATTTTTGATGACTGTAAGGGAGATGTTCGTAGCTTTCCACGTTTCTTTTCCGAGAGGGATCAGGTTTAAAACACATACACTGAGGATTGCAGTATATTAGTATAGCGGACACATGATCTATCTGCCGAAGTCATTAGTGTCATATATAGAGGCTGTTAAGAAAAGTGTGTATGTGAGCGTACATGAGGGTAATTTGTGTACATGTAGGTAACAGCTTCAGATGTACCTCTTCTCAGCCGATATAGTATAACTGGTTGGTAAAGGAATGTTACATGTCGACTATACCCTCAGAGACTGTGATTGGAATATCTTTCATTGCAATACACAGACAACCTGCAGCAGGTGATTTAGACATGAAATTGACTACTGATATGATACAAGTGTTTGTATACAGGAGGAGTAGATCAAGGGGGTCTGGGGAGGGGGGGCTTCTACATTCATTTAAGGATCCCTGTCCCACTGCACTGTGGTTTTTGTTTCGCCACCACGATGTAGCGGAAGCAAGAGTAAGGTGTTGCTTTTTTGGCGACAGCGGCGCGTCAACATTAAGGTTTTGTGTTTCAGTTAGTTTAACTGAAAGTAAAAGTGCTAGACCAACCAAACTTGGTCCATAGATGTATTTTAGGTAGTAAATCTCAACTCATGCATCAAATGCTGGATGCGGCCTACCTTTTATGGTCCATTGACTTTGTCAGCAATCTCGATCAACATTTGGTTTTTGCGTTTAAGTTATTTTCTCTGAAACTATAAGTGCATTGATGGTCAAAGCGGGACACAGGTGAGACATATCAATCCGAATGGCTTGTTCATATATAAAGTAATCTCCCCTTAACTCATTCACCCCTAAAGTCACATTTGAACCTTACCAAATCAAAGACTGGGCAAGTCCAGCTTAGATATGCAGGGGAAAATGAGTTAATGTCCATTTGGATACAACTGAAGCACAGTTGAGCCTGGATAAGTTCCGTTGACCAGGAAGCTCAGTCAGTTAACTCATTTACCCCTAAAGACACATTTGAAATTTGGAATAGTTCATTATGAAATTTCAGGGGTGAATGAGTTTAGAGCAATGGTACAACAATCAGGAGTTCAGGGTTCAAATCCCAGGTCTAGCCCCAGTGATATTTTTTACCCTCAGACGCTGTTGTTGATTATATTTTGTTTGTTTCATCTTAATTTTTTCTCATAAAAGTCCCTCAAGGTAAGATTTTCCTTTGAAATGATTTATCAAAGCTATAGTCTGGCCGGGTGGTACAGAGATTCTTCAAGGCATGTGCTTTTTACCTTTTTCTCACTCACCCAACAAACCAATCGCCTTTAGGATTGTTGTGCAAAAGTGACTTATATTTATTAAAGTGCTTCTACTAGTACAAAGTCGACCTATATAATATATCAATTCAGGTGATTGTTATATATATAGAAGGCTTTAAAATCGAGACTTTTTTTTGCAAAATAGGTATTTTATATAATGTAGATGTGGGTTTTATACACAGGTATTGTTTTGAAGTGATAGCAAAATTAGCAATAATACTGTATATCTTTATATGAGTTTCACTTCTATCGCAAGTTCAATTATTCTACAATGTTGGATCTTTATAGACAGAATAGCCTTATTGTCAATATCACATCAAAGATGTATTTCAATTTCATTGTGATTTCATTTTCACTGTGATGTGAGTGTCATTCTGATGTCAATTTCACTGTGATGTGAGTGTCATTATGGTGTCAATTTCACTGTGGTGTGAGTGTCATTCTGATGTCAATTTCACTGTGATGTAAGTGTCATTCTGATGTCAATTTCACTGTGACGTGAGTGTCATTATGGTGTCAATTTCACTATGAAATTGTCATCACAATGAAATTGACACCATTGTGGTACCAGTTTCATTCTGATGTCAATTTCACTGTGATCTCAGTTCCATTATGATTGACATTTTAGATGTACATTTCAGTTGTTTCTAGTATCAACTTGTATAATATTCACCACACAAAGGCCCAACAAACATTTATCAACAGGTGGTGCGTCTTGTAGGTTTAATTTGTGGCAGCAGGCTTGCTGTTGTTTGCACACATGGCCTGAAGGAGAAAGTGTGTTGTGGTTATTTGGACAAGGTCAAGGTCGTGGCAAGGTCAGCGGAAAACAAACAATGTAGACACAAGAATGTTCTGAAATAAGAATCTCTTCTATTTTATGGTTTTGCAGTCTTCAAGAAAATTACTCCTAGTCAAGCTCAAGGGCTTTTTATTCTTTCTCTTCAAAAAAACATGAAGTACCGTTAAAAAGTCGAGATCCCTCAAAATCTTGACTTTACTTTGTAGCTCAAAACTTGAATACACTCCAGGGATGAAAGTTGCTGGAACATTATTCCGAACTTTTTATGGGTTGCCATATTCCCTGTATATATGTTACTTTGTAAATTGGAGTAACAGGGGAAGAGAAATAAAACAGTAGAAATGTCTGGATTACATTTTTTATCTTGACATTTGCATTGTCAGAAAAGTATAGTGGAACCATTTATGCTGTGTATTAATTTTTGGGTCTAGAGAGTTGTGGTTGTTGGAGGGCTGGGTTTGAGAAATCTGTTTCATTCATTAAGGTGAGTGCATGTGTCCTTCTGCCAGACTGGAGCTCGAGGTGAGCTTGTGGATGATACAGACAATACATTGTGCCGACTTGTAATTGAAAAGTTGTGTAGGTAAATCATGATACAGACACTGTAGAGGATATAATTACTCGAGATCGCCTCCTTCATGCCCATTCTACTACTACCACTTGCTCATCCTTTTCTTTCCAATTTATCTCTCCTTCATTCCCATCTCTTCATCGTTTCTTCTATCCATTTATCTTTCTCCTTTTGTATGTTCTGTCATTTATCTTGTGTCTATTCCTCCTTTCCATGTCTCCCTAAGTCTGTATTTTTTCCAACATCTAATCTTTCTTCATTAAGCTGTCTTTCCCTATCTATACTTTGTCTTACTTTTAATTCCGTTTCGCTCATTCGTTGTTTCTTTCTTTCTATTACTTGTCTTTTTTTCCTCTTTCCATCCCTTTTTTCCCCTTTTTCATCTGTCTTTCCTCTTAATTTGTCTCTTTTGTTTCCCTTTCTTTTGTCATTTCTATTTGTTACTTTCTTTCTTTCCAAATCTTTCTATATTTCCACTGCAACTTGATTCCCTTCCATTTTTCATTATTTTTCCTTAACACAGCATTATGTCCTTATCCATATGGCCCCCACGTTTCATCACCTTAGCTCTGTTCCTCGCCTTTGCCAAGGCCATTTGCCTCTCCCCCCTCTCCCCCCTCTCACCTAACACAAAGGTCATACCTTAAGTGTTATCTGGACAAAACCGTGTGCTCCTATCAATCACAAACCAACTCAACATTCTTCTCATTATAATCCCTGTAAATCTGAAATTCTTCCCAACATTCTCAAAGTCTGATCTATAAAAAAGGCTTGTTTTGTTTGTTTTGATCAGTTTTATTGAGCCAAATGTATCCAGGAAAAAATACAATTTTGTTCAATCAAATTCATTAGGATCAGCTATATTACTTGATTAAAAGAATTGTCAAAGTATGATTTTACTGATAATTTCCAGATGCTAAAACCTTGCTCAAATGTAGAGTTTTTAGAGTGAAAAATTAAGTACTTAACTTCTGATATATTTAAAATGAAAGAATTTAGAAAATTCCTTTACCACAGCCAAAAGTTGTAAATGTGAATTTGATGGGTATTTTTACTGACTTGACAAAACAAACGAAAGTAAGTTGACAGTTTTCTGGGAGACAATAGACCCTGGACCTCCGATCATAACACAGCCAGCCATTCTCTAAAGCAGGTAATTAAGGTTTACCTGTTCAGTGGTTATTTTCTGGCCTAATCTCATATACCACAGTCATATACAAATCTAAACTAAGGGAAGTTTGTTGCTGTTTGTGTGATAATGTACAGTGGAATTATCATGTGTTTTACCTGAGTCTTAATACTTATGACTTTTAAACTTTTGTATTTTCTTTTCAATGAATGACTTATGTTTTATTATATTAATTCTCCCCACCCCCACACAACCCATAAAGTTTATAGTGTTATTTACTGTGCTATTTGTTGGTTTCATTGCCTGAAACATATCCCTGGCGAAATTGGACACCATTACGACCCATTATTTCATTTTCCTATATATAGAACCACAAAGCCGTTCATCAAATAGAACTGGCAACCGAGATAATTCCAAGCAAATCCCAGTCAATTTATCGGAACTTGCAGCATATGGGGGAGATAATACTTTGTTGGGGAAAGACGGAAAGACTTTTTCTGTTATTTGTTTTTGAGGGATGGGGAGGGGGAGGGGGGGAGAATTTGTGAGGAGGAGGATTTCGGAGGGGGGATTTTCATGGTGATAAAGCTGTTCCATTCCATCGTATGTGTAAATTTAGGTAAATTTTAGGTCCAAAGAGATAGGCTTATCTTCCAACTTGGTACTACAGAATCTTACCGGAGCATTTACATTCAAACACACTGCTGAAATTATGCGTACTTAAATGTCAAATTTAGGGCTAGAAAATTATCTGGCTATAAAAAGAAGGAAGTAGGGTTATCAGGGGCGACGGAGGATAGATTGATGGGATTGAGTCAGACCAGCCTCCAGCTCCCCTGTACCCAAAGCTATTGAACTGGTTTAAAATGACACACAAAGTCGGAGCATTTCCAACCAATTACTGCTTGGCCATATATTTTCCTTCCGTGCATAACTCTAAACGATTTGTTGTGTTTCCGCCAGCTTTATTGTGGTAGATAAAATCTGGAAGATATTTGTTTTTTTAAACGGTTCTCCGAATAAAGTGCTGATATATGCAGGATTTTGTGTTCTGTGTATTGGTATCGGCTAAAATAGATTTTTTTTTGCAACCAACGTCTGTCCGGTGCAGCTAGTTGTATAGCTGATATATTGTAATTTACAGGGTCAATGTATGTTTTGGTTCAGATACATATATGAGTTATCAGTGAAAATTCTGGGACATATTTCGTTGAAAGCCTACCGGAAAACTGCTTAAAAGATATGAATGTTTTAGTTTGAAATAACAAGTAAAAACTGTAAAAAGAGATAGCGGTGCAGATTATGTATTTACAAAGCAATAAGCCCACGCCTGGTAATAAGCCCACTCATTTCTATTGCAGTTCTGGGTAGAAATGCAAACAGATGCTGTTTCATTGTCCTATGATAAGACCATCCCCCTACTTTGAGTCCTCAGAGATTATGTGTTGGCCCTGTTTGCTTATTGCAGGATAAATACATTTCTGGATAGCAGAACTCCAGAACATGTACAGAGCCCATTCATCATAGCCGACTTATTATTGATTTTGTACATGGCTTTAAAACTAAGACCATAAGTCTCATGGACACAAAAACCTTGACCTTTTTAATAGAGTCCCATATATTGACCTACCTGATGAGCATTTGTTATTTAACCCTTTAATTTCACCACTGTAGACCAAAATGGACTCATCCAGATCAATGCATGGTAGAGTCTACTAAAGTTACATAGGGTGAAAGGGTTAAAATGTAAAATGACCAGTTTTAGTCATTTACCTCTGTCATGGTAGATGAAGTCGCATATGTCCTTGAACCTTAATCCTTAACCCTTTAATAGAAAACCCTTGACCTATTTACGGAGACAAGTACATGTACATAGACCTTGACCCGACTTCACACTCTTAGCTTGACAAAGGAACCAGACATTTTTGAAAGCTCACAAAATATGTGTTCAATTACTGTTTGTGTTTAAAACAATCTTTAGCATATCAACCTTGACACATACAAATATCATGACCTTGATTTTGCACTCTTATGTTGCACACCTTTGCTTGACAAAAGAAAGAGACATTTTCGAAAGCTCACAAAATATGTTTTCAATTACTGTTCTTGTTCAAAACAAACTTAAGCATATTCGACCTAGACTTTGATGATGAAGTCGCATACAAAATCCTTGACTAACTTACATAGTATGTTACAAACATATTGGCTTAACTTTTAACTCATTCACCCCTGAAGACACATTAAACTCTTCCAAAGTAAAGGTTAGAATAGTTCATTATGAAATTTCAGGGGTGAATGAGTTAACTTTTGTTTTCAGATGACACATACAAAGATCTTGATTTTGGATGATAAAGTTGCATTCAAAATCCTCAAATGTCTTTCTCAAATATATAGACTTATTTTGTGAATTTTGTTTTAAGACGAGGGCCGTGAAGCTATAGACGACGAGAATGGTCTGCCCGTATTACTGGACCTAATGAGAAGCCACCTGAAGAATGAAGATCCTGCGGCCAGCCGACTACGCCTCACCGCTTGTGGCTACCTCCTCAACGTCACCAACACTAACGGTGAGTTCAGTATATATCACCAGACCTGCATTTTACGAAACTAGATTTATTATGATCATTTGGAAGTTAAACTGGAATCAGCTTGTCCGTCCATCTGTAGATCAAAATCTTGTTACACAACTCTTCCTTAACTTATAATAAGCTGATTTAAAAAAAAATCATATAAATGATTCGGTCCATCATTTTCAGTTTCAACTTTTTTCCTCGGTTATTGTTTTTTTTTTAGTCATTTCTAGCCATGTCCAGACAATTTTTTTGTTTGAAAACGATGTGACTTATAATGACTTGGTTTTACTCTGTGTTTATTTGCTGTTCATAAGAGGTCTGAACACTATCCATAAATTCTAAACTCTCACAAGAGCGCTTTTGATTTTATGGTCTATAGACACAACCCGTGAATTTAACTCCTGTAATGTAGGGTTTTATTCTTGCATTCTGAATAAGATCCACGAATTTGGAGCTCATTCATTGTAATTAATTTATAAATGTGAAAACCACATTAAAATCAAAGTGATTGAACATCGTAGTGCAAAATAAAATAAATTTTGTTGGGATGCATTACCACAAAATTTTGATCTCATCAGACTAAATCTCTGTACACTAAAGATTGGGATCCAATTGTTTATGAAGTATTTTGGCAAAGTGTTGATGGGTGTGGACTTGAGTCTATAAATTGTACATTTCAATAATATTACAGCAAAAAATCACAAATGTTTATACATGGCAGAAGTCTACCATTATTCAGTCCATGAATCCATGTTGGAGATTTGAAGGTTTGTGTTTTGCTATTTGTAGACAAAATGTTGGAGAAGGCACTAACGGAAGGCGCCCTCGACCTACTGGAACAGTATGTGTGGCAGCACCGCGGCGACAAGGAAATGTGCAATATGGCGCTCCTCGCCATCGGCAGTTTTGTTGACACAGGTAAACTTGGCCCTAAATCACAAACAGATTTTTAAGTTGTCCAACTGCAATGAAATGTTTTCAAAAATCCTCTAATTTCTTCAAAAATATATCACATGATAGTCTTTATTACATGCAGTTTTAATTTTTTTTTGCTTCGGTTCTAAAATATGTCAGCAATAAGTATTTTTCCAAGTAGAAAATTTCTTTAAAAGTTAGTATAGAGAAAGTGGGTTGTATTTCTAGAATAATGAAATAATTTTGTATCAAATATTTGCTTACCCATGATCAGAAATGGACATTTTGATTGTCGATTTCAATATAAAACATTATTGAAGTACATTATAATTATGAATACCTGTTTTTGACGTAACTTGACTTTCCATCCTCCCAGATCTGTGTCAACACAAGTTACAATCGTCAACGCTCTGCAGTACCATAGTAAGCCTTCTGGACACGAAACTAGCCGACTGCTACGAAAACATGATCCTAGAACTCTTCATCAGCCTTTCTGAGATAGGTGAGTAATGTAACGAAAACCACAAAAACGGAGATATTAACGTAACGAAAACCACAAAAACGGAGATATTTCATCTGTTATAAGATTGATACCATATAGTTATAGGCTAGCCTTATGCCCGACTTGCCACAGACACAATTTGTCTGGACAACCAGCCTCCAAGTTTTGATCATATTTCCTTAACCCTTTCACCCCTATGCAACTTCAGTAGACTTGACCATGCTTTGACCTTGATGAGTCCATTATCAGGGCCTGTTAAGCTGGCCCGGAAAAAAAACCATGCTGACCCAAATAATTTTGGGAAGAAATATTTCCACAGCATATAACACAATGCTTCAGCACATTTAAAATTACATATAACATGACAATGTTTGTAATAACCCTAGTTAAAACCTGACATGATCCACTCCATTCAGGTCTTTAGTATTTCCCAAAGAAAATACACAAAACTCGCACCTCAAAGAAGACATCCCTGACCGTATTTTTACGGAGTGTAAAGAAGATTGGCAAACTTGGACTGAAAAAAAAATCACATTTTCTAATATCGTCAAGCTGTGGGTAGGAAGGCAGTCACTTCAACCATAACTTATACTGTAACATCAATATCGTCAAGCTGT
>JAUMHH010155923.1:0-18411 GCA_032359455.1 Chlamys rubida | reverse complement strand
AAGACATTGCTGTAATAGGTTTGTAGGCAGTGTATCAAGCTCACAGGACTTTGATCGCTCGGTCATTTTGATATCGCGCAACTCGTCCTGGGTTGGGGTGAGAGCTTTGTCAATGGTTCCCCAGCAAATTTAATGTCAGCAGTCATGACAGAGATATCCTTTTCAGCTGTAGAGTTCACTTCGGTAATATTTTCCCTGATCGAGCTGATCTTATTCCGAAAGTAATCACTGAACTTGTTTGACAAGTCTTTTTCAGAATTACAGCTTGGCAGGATGATTTCACCTTTCTGACGCATTATGTTTTTGGTGAGTCTAAAAAGCTGTCTATGGACCTTACCACACTCTTCATCCTCGATATCCAGAGGTTACGCTCACTTAGGCTCTCTGTCATAGCAAAATTGAAGGCTCAGTGTGCACCCCCTTATTGCTGAGAGCGGTAGCATAACGGTAAAATAACTTGACTTTGAAGTCGGGTGTCGCTCCTTTGTAATCTTAAAAGGACCGGTATCAGCCTAGCGATTGGTCATTTATTTTTACCAGAGACCAATCAAACAGCTATCCTTATGCCTTCAATGTTGCTATGACATATTCCAGGGTTGCAGAGAGCGTACGTGAGCGTAACTCCTGGATATCAAGGATGCACATTCTTCGATTCTTTCCGAATAATATGCCTTCTTTGACTTAATGATAAGTGAACCAACTAGCCGACATTGTTCCCTATAAATCTGTTGGTGACGGTTAATTTGATCCTTTGCCACTGCCTCTCTGCTTTTCTGCGGTTCTTTTTTCCTACGCGGAGATTTAATAGCATGACAAAAGTAATGCTTTAGCTTTATTAACAGCTTTAAGTCTAAATGAACGACGAATAAATTAGTAGGATAAATCTTCCCATAGGACTAAGTTCTCGCGGTGAATATGCTCGTTGAATTCAAGTTTGAAAAACAGGTGAATTTATCAGTGAATAAATGTAAAAGTAAATTGGATGCTGATAATTTCATTTCTTCATTTGAAGTCCATGTCTACATTTAGGTAGATTTCTATGTATATTTATAACAAAACAAAAGTAGAATATGGTTATACAGAAAACAATTCTGAGTTTGGTAGAACGTGATAAGGAAAACCTAAACCATGGAGTAATTATGGTTTATAATATATATATATATAGATATAAAAACACACAAACAAACCAAATAACGAACATGTTTTTATTCTCTGCATGATTCGTAAGAGACGATTAATATGGTAGCCCCCTGTAGTATTGGGTATTTGTAATTGCACCCTCTCGTTGGTGACACAGAAAAGACCACACTGACTGCTGCACCAATCGCAACGTTTAATTGTTTTATATGTTCTTTTCTGCATGTATCTATTACCCGTTATTTACCTAACGTCTTTCCAGAAAATCATGCATTTGGCCAAGAGAGGAAAGTTATGGGTTCTGTTAATTGGCCAAACCAAACCAAAGTCCTTGAAATTCAAATTTACTGGTCTGCGCGTGAAGCTAGCTTTACATTGATAGCGATATTGACTGATGTACTCGTTGTTAGTAGAAAACGACTATATGGACTTTTGTGCTGTGTACCTGAGGCATGGTATTCGAATTAGGTAGCACTCTAAAATCGGCATTCAATCCACGCTTTAACAAGGAGATAAATACACCACCAAAATGCCCCCATCACACACGCATTTCACACATTGAAGTGCTTCACCTAATTGACACTAGCAGTTAATATGAATCTTAGCTCAATTAAACAAACAAAACCGAACTAAACCAAACTGACCGACTTGGGACCTTAATGGGGTACATATTTGAGAAAAGGTTGTCATGTATATTACATTTGTAGATCAGAAAGCTACCAATCTATTTATCAACAGACACGGGGAGCCTTGTACATGTAATACTGCATGTAGTTATAGCCAACAATAGCAAAAATAAGCTACTATGGTTAAATACACATCTAAGCCATCATCATGCAATTGGCGCAAGCGTATTTTATTTTCTGACAGATAATGATTAGAATTGAAGTTTCGCAGTGATGCCGTAGTTATATTTAACACTTCATATTAAAAACAAATCAAGCCATTTGTGTTGCAAGAGATGTATGATGGCATTTGTTTCACTCATTTAAAGTACCTTTCTGTCTCATTGTCGGCTATTCTCCTTTTAAAATGTTCAACTGTCTACATGTATACTGTTCTGCTTTTTATTTCATTTGTTCAAGAATCTCGTATACAGAGAAAAAAATGTCACGTTGATGATAGTAACTATAGCCTTCCCTAAGCTTAAAAAGCAGAACCATATTGGCGATACCTCTTCCATCATATATCCGAACAACATCGGACTCAGAAGCGCCCCAACAAAGGCAGTTATCATTAGGTATGCAGTCACCTTACCTCGAAGAGGAATTAAATTCTCGTTGATCCAACTCAGAAAACTTGGCCAAACGACACCCAAAGGTGTTCCTATAACACATACAGATATCCATATTCCTACATCAGCCAGAAAAATGGCGCTGACTGAAAGTCCAACAAATCCTACGGTACACGATATGATGGAAAGCAATAGCATAGGGACTGGTTTAAGGAAGTTTGTCAGTACCGCTCCAAAGATCCTACCGGAAAGCAAAGCAAAAAATGCCACGGATGTTAACAGGGAACCGGCTGTCTTTGTCCATTGCAAATGTTGAACACAAAACACTGTCAGATAGCCGCTAAAGGAAAAATCCATTGCAACGAATACAGCTGAAAATATTCCAACATTTACAAATTGAAGTATTTTTATAAATATTGGAAGATCGCCAATGAAATGTAACTCGTCGATCCTGACTTTATTTTCTGATTGTTGTGGCGATTTGAAAAATATCACAACAAATGGAATTGTGACTAAAAATGCAAACCCAGCTGAAATTGAAAAAGCTATATAAAGTCTGGATTTGGGTGATTCTGTATGTGTCGCATTTAACTGCGGAACAGATTGGATGTATGAGCCGTTTCCATTGACTTCATCGACAACATTGTTAGATAGATTCCAAGATGTATTGTATCTAGTGACATCTGTCGTTGTTGGAATCAGGAACGGTGACGTCACAATGGGCGAGAGGAATCCAGAGATAGCAAAAGCAGCGTAGAAGATGTTCATATACACCCTACCCCTTGCTGAAGTTCCCCAGATTGACGCTGCTATCGATATTAAAGCTGAAATGACACATAAAGTATTCCATTGACATGAATGAATAACCTATTAATATACATTAAATAAACTATTTATGTACATAAAAAAAAATCCATGCATCAACGATCCTGAATGAACCCTTGACGTACATTATTTCAATGGTCAGTAATTCAGATAACGGTAAAATTATATTGGATGATGCATGCACTCTGTTATAAGACTGTAATAAACATGAACCGAAAATGTCCTATATATATATTTTACATTTGGATATATTTGCTGAAATTCACACTGTTCTGCAAAAATGCATTAGAGATGATAATACTATGTATATGTGAAAAAATAAATAGAGAAAAAAGAGACTGCCCGCTTTTCCATTTTCATAAAGCAAATGTACAATAAAACCAGGATAATGTAACTTACAAACAGACATCACTCCACCGGAAATACCATGTAGAACATGCGCAGCAATCATGAGTTCATATACTGTACACCATGGTATGACGGCAAACATGACACTATTGGTGGTCAGGGCGACTACAAGAATAAGGTATCTGTTTAGTCTGGAATAAATAGCTCCTCCAAGAATAGAACCCAACACTCTTCCTATAAAATACGACGTCATGAACATTGATCCTACTTCAAGGCTTGTGCCACCGATGAGCAGAATATCTAAGAATGCAGGTCCGAGCTGGCCTTTTGTCCATCCCTGGAAATATATAGATGTTGCCATTTAAAAACACGTTTTTTCTTATCAAACTCAGTTTCGTAAAATATGAATCAAACACATTCATAAAGACATATATCACTAAACCGACCGTAGCTGCAATTCAAACTGGTACGGCTATCCTGAAGTATACTTCTTTAAGAATGTCTGCTGTTACCCAAAGGAAAACTCGAAAATATGTATGGGCCAGTGTTGACCAGAATAAGAAACGGGATATTTTAATCACTATGTGAGAAATTAAATCATCATCTATAATATAATACAACAATACAAACAAAGACAATATAACAAACCAGGATGCAGAAACCTGAAGCGGCGCATACACTCAGCACAGTCTTAAATCTAGTGGCATCGTTATTAAGAATCTCATGTAGAAATGATCTATGTTCTTTTAGAGAGGCCTTCGTCTGGCATTCCTCTTTTCCATCCTCATTAGTACTTTCATTAAATGGAACAGACTCACACTCGGGTCCGTTGACTTTGTAATCGTCTTTGTTTTTCGCCATTTCCCCGTTGTGTGACACTGTTTAATGAAACAATATTTCATTAGTACAAACCGGTTTCACATTGCATGTAATAGAATATATCGAACCTTTGTGATGAGGAAAGAGTCATATGAAACACGGGTAAGACTGTTTCAAGGATGGCATGATGTTTTACCATGTGTTAATCTTAGCCCAAGAGGTGAGATTTATCTGTCTGCTTCAAAAAGGAGTGATTGATTATTGTTGCAATGGTGAACCCAATGCTGCGGTTCATCACCAAGAACGCTTAAAGATGCGCTAGTTCCACTGCATACAAAGTTAACGCAATGGAGAGGTTTTGCAGAAAAGGATGGAGGGGAGTTGTATTCTCTAAGTCGTGTAAGACACGTATATCAGAATGCGAAGAGTGGGACAAAATTGCACACCTCAATCTGGACATTATATACTTATAACAAACTATCAACAATTCAATAACACAATGTATCTCTACAGGAACATTTTACGCCGGAACGATCTTTAATTTGTTAAGCACACGTTACTCTACACAATTTTACATATCTCATGGTATGATTATCCCTCACTACAGTAAGTAATTTTATAAGACTCTTTCATGCCTAATTTGATAATCCCGAGGATGGACTATCCCTATCCTACACCCTTGTGCAGGAGAGAGTATTTTTCTCTCATTCCAACTATCAGAATAATCCAAGAAACCATGAAAATGCGTTTGGACTGGCTACCATTTTGAAAATATTAATTTTTCCTCAGAACGAAACGAATCAGTCAGCCAGATTGAGCATACTCCATATTTGCAAACAGATCATCAGTCCAATTTTTACGGTAAATATATTGTAAAAGGTTTTAATTTCATCACGTCGTCTTTTCCGCATTGCGGCATCAGTGTTTTACAAAGTCGTGATATCTCGTCATTGTTGAGCCTTTGTGATGAGTCACGACACGTGAAATGGGGTGTGGGATAGAAATGTCCTATACCCTTTTTTACCCAGGACAGCTCTATCCTACACACAGGGAAATGATAGATATGTATGATTATTCAAACAGTCATGCTGTATAGAAATCTACTGAATATAAAATGTAATAAAATATAAAGCAGTTTATTACTCACCTATAGACTTACCACTACGAACTGTGTGAGGACGAGTTGACAGCAGATAGGGACGATAACGTTTCATTACATACACAGTCTTATCAGAGTGTATATCAGGGCGGCATCCTGTAGTTTGTTATGTCATCATAAACTGTTACATGTCAGCTTGTTAACAATAAAATCAGATAGATTTCACTCAATAGTCAGTATGTGACTGAATATTCTATTTAACTGAGAAGGATCCCGTCGACAACGAGATGTGGTTGTGTGTTTGAGCAAGATACTTGAAACATCTTGTAAAATTACGTCTGCCTTTTTGTTTTTGTTACGCGCTTTAACCCAGTACATGTAACGCAAAATCAAAATATCAGCTGTTTACATTAAAAACGGTCTTTGGCTTGAAGGCCCGCCAACATTCTGCTTTATATATGATCAATTCAACAGAGTAAGAGAGTAAGTCCATGTTAATCTCACATGCATGCATAACTAGCAATATGCTTTTGTAGGAAATATAAAAATATTTACCTAGCTAGTATATGTAACGTATACCATTATCAATCTAAAAACGAAGAATACACTCCATTTTACTATTGATACCTTCCCTATTCCGCCGGTATTTTCGTGAGAGAGTAAACATATGTAACCGACAACTTTTAGCAATAATTCACATTTCTCGACTAGTACATGTAGTTAAAGTTACTGTTCCGCTACCTGCCGAAAAAATCACTTCTAAAATTTAAGTTAATAAATAAATATGAAATGCATATTGGTATTAACAGATATAAAACTCCAATGACTAATATTCATGTCCAGTATAATCGTGCAAAGCCTTTTCCCCGACTGCTTCTTATCTCACAAGGTGCAGAGTTGAATCCCTGTTTACGCTAACATCATGCATAAGCGATTTCACAAGATGTCATGAGAGCAGATCTTAACACAACATAAATTTACCGCAACAATATGTTCGATGGGTCAGAGGTAATGTTAACACAATAAACGTGTTTTCATTTGTATTGAACAATATCTATAACATCACTTCATTTATGAAGTAGTGTTAACTAAATAAAATAATTGTAAAATGGAAGAAGCGTGTCAAAAGTTGACAAGGGAGATCGTCAATGTAAAGGGATCCATTGGGGTATGCGAGAAATTAGATATATCATCCAATTATTTACGGTACGTAAGAAAATATAATTTAAGTCCTTTGTGTTTTATATAATTGACACCCTGCGTGTGGTATTAACGTAGATAATAACTTGTGCTAAGTAACAAAATAAGGAATGTCAGTTTTATCCTGCTAATTAGAAAAAACAGCAAAAGTAAACAACACGGTACCTTTAATATAATTAAATGATTCTAATAAATAGAGGATAGCTCTGATTTGTATATCGTTACTGACTATTATACAACTGATGGTTTTCTACAAGCTTCTCTTATCTATTCGTTTTATGATATTGTTCTGCAATTAATATGAATGTTTTTGTCACCTTTTAGCAAAAGGAGATTTTTACTTCATTTTAATTGAGTCTTTGGGTTACAATATGTTACTGGGTTAATGATGTCTTGTACGACGAAGATTTGACGTCACTTTTTCTCATAACAAATATATTAACAAACATAAATGTTATGCAATACAGATATAACTACATTGTAACACGCTGACTTTAAGTATATATATTATCGTCAATTGTTGCCGACCAACCTAAAATACTTCTTTATATTTAAAACAAGTATGCAGGCTTTAATTTGTTCATGAATAACATGCTATTCGGTCTTTATTAGTAACAATATTAGTTAAATATATAAAAAAAAAATAGAATATATTTTAAACAAAAACTCTATTAGATGGAAATATCATTTTAGAACGTTCAACTTATCTTGCTGCGGTAGCCGAATTCTTTGTAACGTAAATAAATGACGATTTTGCAAAAAAAAGTATCTCTAAAATGGTATGCATTTTATAATATAATACAATAACTACTCATCTGTTAATCTTAATTTGCCAATGTAACAGAGACGCTTCCTCGATAAGGTAACGAATAGACTTGCTGTATCTCACATCATGCCAAACGAGGAGACTATTGTGTCAAACACACAAACTGGCAACAGGATAGTTCTTCTGTACCGTCTACTTACAGTACTTTCGAAGACACCAAACTCGACCTGTTGCGCCAACTGAAACACTCGGGATCAACATCTGTTGTTTTCTATCTTACTTACCCTCTCCTTTCGGCGATGTCTCCCTTAGCACCCGTCTTCAAATGACCTTAGCAGTTGGAAGTTATTTTTAAACCACATACGTATTCATATACTGTATCATCCTCAGCGTTGTCTCCAAGTGGAAATAATTATAACACCTGTCAGCAAACCCGTTTTGTTTTCCGATAATAAATTTTGCTTTATTCCTCCTGTTATACATTATCAACCCTTTAGATATTTATGGGCTGTTTTCATTGATCGTATTCGTGTCTCTCCCACTCAGGGTGAATCTACTACAAACTGATATATTATCTATCGTTAAACTGTTGGCGATAAGTATGACTTCGTCTAATAACCATGTACTTTATTTGTAGTCATGACCTATGACCTTATTGTTTAAACAAACTCAGTAAAAGGTCATGCTAATCGTACAATGTATCTAATCGACGCGGCATTCATATCTACAATTGTTTTATTCAACCTTGTTAAGAGATTTCTTATTTGAAATGACCCCATACAAGGAAACAAATATTAATTGGACAATTGGAAATTGTTACATATAAACAACATTTGACTTATTTTTATTTACTTATGAAACTCTCCATTATTAAATTGTATAGCAGGTAACCCTCAAAAGGAAAATTACAATTAATACTTTTGGTTCGTTCAATACAATTTGTTTTAATTATAAATGTCAGATTAATAAGCTATACATTTATATGGTATTCAACGGTGGTAATAAAATGAATTGTTATTGATAGTACGTGAACCGTATCCTATAATATACTCGATTGATATTGAATAATTACTTTCATTTAGTAAATAACTAAATGGAGTACGGACGACACACTCTGTATGCAGTTGTCTGTCTTTGACAGCAAATCAGTTATAATGTTATGCTTTGTATATCAAGCTACAGACACGTGTTTAACTGTCCTGGAACCGAAATGTAGATGAATCGCCTTTTTCTAAATTTAAAGCTACCATAGCGAATCTAATTAAAACTATTTGGCAAAATAAATGGTCTGAAGAAATAAACAGTGAGATATTTAAAATTCAACCTTATGTTGGCCCATGTTCAACAAGTAGAGCAGATCGCAGGGAGGACATTCCTCTGGCGACTATGCACATCACACATAGTTAGATTATACGTATTGGAGACCAGCTTTATTGCCATGCATGTTATCAACATTTACAGTCAAACGTTTTATGATTGAATGAGCTGATTTCAAACAAATATGTGACATATTCTATAACGTACCGTCTTTGAAAAGTTTATATGATACAGTTTCTGTGCAATTAATATATATGACTATTTACATTCCATTGAATTTTACGATACAACCGTTTGTTGGATACTAGTGTATTTTAACATCCTATATATATTCTCACTTATTTTGTTTTAGTTTGATGTGTTCATTTTTGTAAATATATATTTCACGGTGTTATTTCGCCCCAAATGACTCATATTTTCGATGGGCCGTTAAGCAATACAAAACCCAAGAAACAGCACAAACACAACTTAAATTGTCCTTCTCATTCACCATTTCTAGTTCCATGTCGTATATGGAATGATATTCGTAAGGAGAATGTGTTTTTGCCTCCAGGATATCATGGACGGTTAGGATGTCCTTCAGTTTTGTTTAGCTGCCAAGAGGAATCTGCGGCGTATTGAGTTCAAATATTTTTTGAGACTAGATGAGAAACAAACAACTTTCAACGTTACCATTAATTATTCAAAGAGTTTATAACGTAATGTAATGTCCTAACATGCGTACACAACTTGTCCGTTGTGTGTTAACGCCATCATATATCAGATAGTAGCACGACTATCATAACACTCTTCATTGACGCCACATGCTTGACATAGTAGTCGATACACGAGTATAGTGTATAGTGTTTGTGTATGACTTAAAGTCCAATAAAATCAACATATAGTCCTAAATGTTGCTTTTCATATTTTTGAAGGTCTCGATAGAGGTGGCGATTTTTATTACATAAGAATATTGATCTTAATTTTGACAGAAATATGTTGATGCAAAAACTCATTTCAAGCATTTTGATAATTTGCTTTTATTTAGAGTTTGATCAAAATCCGTTGAAAGGGACATCGCTGGACTGATATAATTATAAATCAGTAAATACCGTTACCTTGTCCTTGGCATCGCTGGTGCACATTAGACAATTGTCTAAAATAGTGATAAAATCGAAAAAGAACAGTATTGTCAATGTGATGACAAGGGGTGCCTACCAGAAGCAGTAACTTTCACTCATGCCATTTAACCTTTGGCATGCTACCTTACCTCTATGTAGTAGAGTGGACTAAATCCAGACACGCAGAATCAGTTTATGCTTTTATTATAACGTAAACAGCCAATGGACATCTTAAAGACAAACAGTACAAAATATTTAGGAAACTATTCAACAACATAGAATGTATTACAGCAATATAAATGACATATGAATTGGACATGCATGTACATATAAGAATGGAACATGATACAATATTAGTTATCTCTGGGTTAGGAGGGGTCTACAGGCTCATAGACCCCGTCTGGTTTTTATAGAGCCCGAGCCGAAGGCACTGTCATCTTACAACACATAAAACACAAAATCAATATATACACATTTGGCACTGTCATCCTTCTAAATATAAACAAAATATATACACATTTTGCACTGTCATCCTTATAAATATAAACACAATATCAAAATGTACAAAGCCTGCAACGTTTTTCTTTTTTCTTTTATATTGTTTGTTTTGGTAGCCCTATAAAGCTTTTAGCGAGATAGAGCTTTATTTTGTAGACTGTTGTAGAATACCATTGCTGTTTTTATTAAGAGGACAACCATGATATGGTTTATTTTTACATACCCCCCCCTCCCCCCGCCATATATGGTGTTGCAGGAATTATTTGTAACGTGTTCGTCCCTTCTGTTGCCTAAAGAGATTGTTTCAAAGATGCAGGCATTATTGTTCAGTGTTTGCGTATTCAATATCATTTCAACTAGGTACAATTATTGAGCAAACGAGAGAACGCCATAATAAATGTGGACATGTGTGTTGCATATATGAATATTTATACAGTTCATTAAACTAACTGTGCATATTTATGTATAGTATACTGGTATCCTCTCTTGTCAATATTTGTTTTATTTTGTATACGTAGCGATGCCTTAGATATTAGTGTTCTATCAAATACTCATATCATAGTGTACATGCGTACCTGTCTATGCTTAAAACACAATTATTATAAAAGTACCGATACCCTTCCTACATATTGTATATTGCCACCCTTCTAATTTGTAACACTCTTTCTGATTGGATATCTTGCCGGGAAGCACGTGCGAGGGGAGATAACTAAAACTAAAATCTCTCTTCAGAACAACAAAGACGGCGTCCGACACACGCACACAAGCGTTCGATGTGTGCCAATTCTTCTCAGAATAAAATAGTCTACTTTATTGACAGCAAATTCAACGAAACAGGCAATGAGGGGGCCTCTAGGATGCTAATTACAAAGATGGTAGTGTTTTGTCCGAAAAATTGCCGAAAAGGTGTCCGGTAGGGGCTATTTTGGTAGCAGTCAAGTACAACTCAATCTCACAAAGCGACTTATAATTTTGCAGAACAAAAAAGAATAAAAAAAATGTCAGGGTGACAAATTCGTTATCTTTGGCGTAGGATAGGTCTAATGGCTCCTCCTAACCAAGATATAACTAATAATATACATAACTGACCAAAAGCCCGCCGCTGGTGTACCTTAACAGGAGTTCGTTTTTCCACGAAGGCTTATCATCACTAAACATCCGTCATATCGGTCATGTTCCACAACGTTACCTGCGTGGAACCTCTCCTCAGGTTGTCTCCATACTCTAACGTGCCTGTCGGTGAAGTCGAGACAGAATCTGGACTCAAAAGTAAAAAGAACCGGTTGCCATTCCCGAAGAGTCCAAGTGCTGTGAGCTTGGGCCCAATCTAATCGGCCCCTAACATGGCGGGCAGTTAAGGGAACTCGTATTGCTGGTCTGCATGACCTTAAACCAGCATAATGAAGACGGGTTCTAACTGTCTGAGTGGCAACACGGGTACCAGAAGCATGTAGGAGGCCATTTCGTAAAGCTGTGGCAGTCTGGAACATGTGACGCCGTGCCTGTATGAGCAGAAATCGGTCTTGGCGCTGCGTTGTAGCCCTATAACGACCTCCAGCATGAAGCCTGGAAGGGTTTCCGTTAGTTTGGAAACGATTCCACATTCTTGTACCAATCGTTGAGACACCCCAAGGTCTGCTGCAACCTGACGTGGAGACATGCTAGCTTGCATCATTCCGATGCCCCTATTCATTTCACCGTCATTTAATTAGTTAACGAATAAATGGATATTTTAATTTTGTGTTTTAAAACTTTTGCAAGTTTTAATATCTAGATATTCAGTATTACTGACGGATAATGCAGAAATACGTTATCGTATTATGTTATTGACATTTACATGTTAAAGTAAATGGGATGCTGAGGATTGCATTTCTTCATTTGAAGTCCATGTCTACATATAGGCAGATTTCTATATATATTTATAACAAAACAATTGTAGAATATGGAAATACAGAAAACATGTCTTGGTAGAAGGTGATAAAAAAGAGGAAAATATAAACCATAGAGTAATAATGGTTTTTAAAAAATGTTTATAAAAAAAACCCACAAACAAACCAAAAACCGAACATGTTTTATTCTCTGCATGATTCGTAAGAGACGATTTATAAAGTAACCCCCTGTATTATTATGTATTTGCAATTTTACCTTCTCGTTCGTGACACAGAAGAGGCCATAATGAAACTGCTGTGCGAATCGCAAAGTTTTTTTTATGTTTTCTTTTCTATCTATTACCCGTTTTCTCCCTAACGCCTTTCTTGAAAACCCTGCACGTGGCCAAGAGAGGGAGGTGATTGGTTTGTTAATTGGCCAAACCAAACCAAAGTCCTTGAAATTGGAATTTACTGGTCTGCGCTTGAAGCTAGCTTTACATTGATAGCGATATTGACTGATGTACTCGTTGTTAGTAGAATACGACTATTTTGACGCTTGTGCTACTTACCTGAGGCATGGAATTTTAACGAGGTAGCACTCTAAAATCGGCATTCAATCCACGCTATTACAAGGAGATAAATACACCAGCAATATGCTCCCATGACACACGCAAACATTTCACACATGGAAGCGCTTCACTTGTCCCTAGCTGTTAATATGACTCTAAACTCAATTAAACAAACAAAACCGAACTGAACCAAACTGAACTACTCGATGTCTTAATGGTGCACATATCAGTATTCGATCAAGCGTCCTAGAAACAGAAAAGGTTGTCGTGTATATTTCATTACATATATCTACCCCAAGGAAAATAAATTATAAATCAGAAAACTATCAATCCATTTATCAACAGACACGGAAATCTTTTTTATACTGCATGTACAGTAATTATAGCCAGCAATAACAAGAATAAGTTACTATGCTTAAATAAACATCGAAGCAATCAGCAATTGGCGCATGCGTATATATTTTTCTGACAGATAAAGGTTCGCAGTGATGCCGTGGTTGGATTAAACAAATCTAAAGGTATATGAGGGCATTTGTTTTACCCATTTAAATTACCTCTCTGTCTCATGTTCGGATTTTTTCTTTTTAAAATGTTCAACTGTCTACATGTTTACTGTTCTGCTTTATTTTCATTTGTGCAAGAATCTCGTATACAGAGAAATAAATGTCACGTTGATGATAGTAACTATAGCCTTCCCTAAGCTTAAAAAACAGAACCATATTGGCGATACCTCTTCCATCATATATCCGAACAGCATCGGACTCAGTAGCGCCCCAACAAAGGCAGTTATCATTAGATATGCAGTCACTTTACCTCGAAGTGGAATTAAATTTTCGTTGATCCAACTCAGAAAACTTGGCCAAACGACACCCAGAGGTATACCTATAACACACACAGATATCCATATTCCTACATCAGCCAGAAAAATAGCGCTGACTGAAAGTCCAACAAATCCTACGGTACACGACATGATGGAAAGCAATAACATAGGGACTGGTTTGAGGAAGTTTGTCAGTACCGCTCCAAAGATCCTACCGGAAAGCAAAGCAAAAAATGCCACGGATGTTAACAGGGAACCGGCTGTCTTTGTCCATTGCAAATGTTGAACACAAAACACTGTCAGAAAGCCGCTAAATGAAAAATTCATTGCAACGAACACAGCTGAAAATATTCCAACATTTACAAATTGAAGTATTTTTATCAATATTGGAAGATCGCCAATGAAATGTAATTTGTCGATACTGACTTTCTTTTCTGATTGTTGTGGTGATTTGAAAAATATCACAACAAATGGAATTGTGACCAAAAATGCAAATCCAGCTGAAATTGAAAAAGCTATATAAAGTCTAGATTCGGGTGATTCTGTATGAGTTGCATTTAACTGCGGAATAGATTTGATGTATGAGCCGTTTCCATTGACGTCATCGAACATTTCGTTAGATACGTTCAGAGATGCATTGTATATCGTGACATTTGTTGTTGTTGGAATCAAGAACGGTGACGTCACAATGGGCGAGAGGAATCCAAAGATAGCAAAAGCAGCGTAGAAGATGTTCATATACACCCTACCCCTCGCCGAAGTTCCCCAGATTGACGCTGCTATCGATATTAAAGCTGAAATGACACATCAAGTATCCCATTGACATGAATAAATAACCTATTTATATAAATTAAATAAACTATTTATGTACATAAAAAATCCATGCATCCACGATACTGAATGAACCCTTGACGTACATTATTTCAATGACCAGTAATTCAGATTACAGTAAAATTATATTGTAATCAACATGAAAAGAAAATATCCTTAATATATATTTTACATTTGGATATATTTGCTGAAATTCACACTGTTTTGCAAAAATGCATTAGAGATGATAATACTATGTATATGTGAACAAATAAATAGAGAAAAAAGAGACTGTCCTTTTTCCATTTTCATAAAGCAAATGTACAATAAAACCAGGATAATGTAACTTACAAACAGACATCACTCCACCGGAAATACCATGTAGAACATGCGCAGCAATCATGAGTTCATATACTGTACACCATGGTATGACGGCAAACATGACACTATTGGTGGTCATGGCGACTACAAGAATAAGGTATCTGTTTAGTCTGGAATAAATAGCTCCTCCAAGAATAGAACCCAGCACTCTTCCTATAAAATACGACGTCATGATTATAGATCCTTCTTCAAGGCCTGTGCCACAGATGAGCAGAATATCTAAGAATGCAGGTCCGAGCTGGCCTTTTGTCCATCCCTGGAAATATATAGATGTTGTCATTTAAATATATGTTTTTTTGTATCAAACCCAGTTTTCGTAAAATATGAATCAAACACATCCATAAAGATATATATCACTAAACCTACTGTAGCTGCAATTCAATCTGGTACGGCTATTATGAAATATACTTATTTAAGAATATCTGTTGTTGCCAAAAGAAAAACTCGAAAAGATATAGGCCAGTGTTGACCAGAATAAGAAACGAGAAAATTTAGTCACTATGTGAGACATGATACAAACAAAGAAACTATAACAAACCAGTATGCAGAAACCTGAAGCGACGCATACACTCAGCACAGTCTTAAATCTAGTGGCATCGTTATGAAGAATCTCATCTAGAAATGATTGATATTCTTGTATAGGGGCCTTCGTCTGGCATTCCTCTTTTCCATCCTCATTAGCACTTTCATTAAATGGAATAGACTCGCACTCAGATCCGTTGACTTTGTAATCGTCTTTATTTTGCGCCATTTCCCCGTTGTGTGACGACACTGTTTAATGAAACAATATTTCCTTAGTACAAACCGGTTTCTAATTGCATGTAACAGAATATATCGAACCTTTGTGATGAAGAAAGAGTAATCTGAAACACGGGTAATGATGTTACAAGCATGGCATGATGTTTTACCATGTGTTAATCTTACCCCGAGGGGTGAGATTTAACTGTCTGCTTAAAAAAGGAGTAATTGATTATTGTTGCAATGGTGAAGCCAACGCTGCGGTTTATCACCAAGAGCGCATGCCGAAGCGCTAGTTCCATTGCATACTAAGTTAACGCAATGGAGAGCTTTTCAGAAAAGGATGGAGGGGAGTTGTCTTAAGTCGGAAATGCGAAGCCTGGGAGAAAATTTGCACACCTCAATCTAGACATTATATATTTATAACAAAATGTCAACAATTCAATAAAACAGTTTATTTCTACAGGAGCATTTTACACCGAAACGATCTTTTGTTTTTTAAGCACACGTTACTACACAGGATTTCACATATTTCCACGGGGTGATTATACCTCACTACGGTAAGTAATGTAATAAGACTTTTTCATTCCCAAAGGTATATAATAGGGGACTTCCACCAAAGGGGTTTTCAAATCTGGTAAAACCTGAGGCTTTGCCGAGGGTTTTGCCAAATTTGAAAATCCCGTGGGTGGAATTTCCCTATCCTACACCCTTGGACATGAGAGATTATTTTTCTCTCATTCCAACTATCAGAATAATCCAAGAAACCATGAAAATGCGTTTGGACTGGCTACCATTTCGAAAATATCAAATTTTTCCTCTGAAATAAAACGAATCAGTCAGCCAGATTAAGCATACCCCATATTTGCAAACAGTGTTTGCGCTGAAAAGCTAATCTCATCTGCCTTATTTGTACGGTAAATACATAGTAAACGGTTTTATTCATCACATCGCCTTTTCCGCATTGCAGTATCGGTGTTTTACAAAGTCGTGACGTTTCGTCATTGTTGAGCCATTGTGACGTCACGTGAAATGGGGTGAAGGATAGGCATTTCCTATATCCCTTTTTTACCCTGGACAGCTCTATCCTACACACATGGAAATGAGAGAAAAGTATCTACCTAACGTTATTAGTTTTAAATGATATTTCGTCAGATCTTAATGATTATTCAAACAGTCATTCTGTATTAAAATCTACTGAATATAAAATAATATAAAATAAAAAGCAGTTTATTACTTAACTATAGACTTACCACTATGGAATGTGTGAGGACGAGTTGACATCAGATGGGGATGATAACGTTTAATTAAATACACAGTCTTATCAGATTATACATGTATATCAGAGCGTCATCCTGTAGTTTGTTATGCCATCATAAACTGTTATATGTCAGTTTGTTAACAATAAAATCAATATATTTCACTCAATATTCAGTATGTGACTGAATATTATATTTAACTGAGATGGATACTGGATCCCGTCGACAACGAGATGTGGTTGTGTGTTTAAGCAAGTTACTTGAAACATCTTGTAAAATTACGTCTGCCTTTTTTTGAAACTCGCTTAAACCTAGTAACGCAAAATCAAAATATCAGCTGTTTGCATCTAAACTTGTCTTTGGCTTGGAGGCTCGCCAACATTCCGCTTTATATATGATAGATTCAACAGAGTAAGAGAGTAAGTCCATGTTAATCTCACATACATACTGTAGATGCAACTGGTGACCTCCGTTTAGGAACTATTTTTTATTTTTTTTAATGCCCGACTAGGGACTGAAAAAGCAAATGCTTTGATTTCAAAATATTCAGTTCCGTAATGGCTAAGATGGTAAACATAACGTCATTACATGTCATTTTGTCGCCTGCGAGAAAATATGCAACTCTTAAAATACCACCGCAAATTGAAATCATCTAAAGGAAATAAACATATAAATTAGTGTTTGTCCACTTTCTGACTGTAACATCGTAAAGGAACATACACTGCCTCAATACGTTTAGGAGAGGAAATTTATAACTAGCAATATGCTTTGGTAAGAAATATCAACATATTTACCCTGCTGATACATGCACATTTAAAGTATACCTATTATCAATCTAAAAACGAAGAATATACTCCATTTTAGGTTGGCTGTACAGTACAATTTGGCTAATGATACCTTCCCTATTCCACCGGTATTTTCGTGAGAGGGTTAACATAATGTAACTGCCAACTTTTAGCAATAATTCAAATTTCTCGACTAGTGCCTGTAGTTAAAGTTACCGTTCCGCTACCTGCAGAAAAAATCACTGCTAAAATTTAAGTAAATATATAAATATGAAATGCATATTGATATTAAAAGATATAAAACTCCAATTCCTAATATTTATGTCCAGTATAATCGTGCAAAGCCTTTTCCCCGACTGCTTCTTATCTCACAAGGTGCAGTGTTGAATTCATGTTTACGCTAACATCATGCATAAGCGATTTCATATGATGTCATGAGAGCAGAATTTAACACAACATAAATGTACTGCAACAATATGTTTGATGGGTCAGAGGTAATGTTAACACAATAAACGTGTTTTCATTTGTATTGAACAAGATCTATAACGTCACTTCATTTATGAAGTAGTGTTAACTAAAACAAATAATTGTTAAACAGGAGAAGCGCGTCAAAAATTGACAAGGAGAATTGTTAATGTAAAAGGACCCATTGTGGTATGCGAGAAATTATATATATCATCCAGTTCTTTACGGCACGTAAGACAATATCATTGACACCCTGCGTGTGGTATTAACGTAGATACTAACTTGTGCTATGTAACAAAATAAGGAATGCCAGTTTTATCCTGCTAATAAGTGAAAGCAAGCAACACGGTACCTTTAATATAATTGATTG
>JAUMHH010155912.1:0-12218 GCA_032359455.1 Chlamys rubida | reverse complement strand
GACGATAGAGTCTGGTGGAGTCCGACGTCTGTAGAGACGATAGAGTCTGGTGGAGTCCGACGTCTGTAGAGACGATAGAGTCTGGTGGAGTCCGACGTCTGTAGAGACGATATAGTCTGGTGGAGTCCGACGTCTGTGGAGACGACAGAGTCTGGTGGAGTCCGACGTCTGTAGAGACGATAGAGTCTGGTGGAGTCCGACGTCTGTAGAGACGACAGAGTCTGGTGGAGTCCGACGTCTGTAGAGACGATAGAGTCTGGTGGAGTCCTGGAGGAATCGGTGGAAAGCAATGCTCATGAAGACTGACATGTGAAAAAGTGTTCAATGTCATTAATCTGTCGCAAAAACGGAGTCTCTTTAACACGTAGAATAGACAGACGCCAATGACAATAACAAATAAAAAGTAGCGTTCAGTAATCATTATAAAAAAAATCTCGTTTCAGAGTGTTCGACATCAGGTACCCCAGCGTAGTTGTTGCAGCTCAGGATGACGGTAACGTGTCCCTACAGGTAAAGCTAGGTGGTGATCAGTTTATTCTTTAGTGATATGTCTTTTTGAAAGTGAATGAGACCTGAACGTTTTCAGCGGGCTGAAGTTAACAGCGGTTTAGTTATTTGAGTTAGTTATTCGAATAACTAAAAAATTGTCAGCAGCAGATTCGTTAATGAATAATCTGACTTACCAAATCTACTATTAATTGAACAAAACTTATCACTGACCATCAACAGGTTAATTATTGCGAGTTACTGATTTGAATAATTAAATCGTTGCCAACAGTGGACTTATTACAGCGGTTTAATTATTAGAATTACCAATCCACTGCTAGCAGCGTTTTAGTTATTCGAATAATGAACTCCAAATACCTAACCTACTGTTATCATCAGCCCGCTAAGTTTGCATGCATGTTAAAAGAAACCACCAACAGCAACAACAACGTTATTAGCTGAAGTAGAGACCAGATTATTTGTAGTTTTATAAGTCTGAGATACAATATTGTAATTGCAATATACGATAGAAAACTAAATGTCTTATGATACTGGACTTTTACTACACACTTTTGGGAATAACGTTATTGAAATGATATATATATGATATATTACACACGACAGTCTGGCCGTACCACCCATGACTTGTACGTACTACCCGGACAGAACGGAGGCGCTGTGTACTTCGGGGGCGAGGACCTCCTCCACATCATCCAGGTAATGTAGTTTTAACCACTCCACTTCCTAAATAGTATTATGTCTATGGTAATTATATAACGCGTTATTTTACTCCATATCCTGCAGGTAGTTAGGTTATTTCGGGGGAAATGACATCTCCAATATTATAAAGATAGAATATATTTATTTTGGGGGGGAGGAACCTCTCCAAGTCCTACAAGTTATGACGTTACTTTTGGGGGAATGTTTTTACTATGCTAAATGACTTACTCCGGGTCGAAGACCTCCATTTCATAAGATAATACATAGTTAACCAGTGAGATGATGAAAACATCCAATTTCTAACGAGTAATGTAGATACTCCGGGTACGATGATCTCCTCTTACCCTATAAGTAATGTAGATACTCCGGGGACGATGATCTCCTCTTACCCTATAAGTAATGTAGATACTCCGGGGACGATTATCTCCTCTTACCCTATAAGTAATGTAGATACTCCGGGGACGATGATCGCCTCCTTCCCTATAAGTAATGTAGATACTCCGGGGACGATGATCTCCTCTTACCCTAAATGTAATGTAGATACTCCGGGGACGATGATCGCCTCTTACCCTAAAAGTAATGTAGATACTCCGGGGACGATGATCGCCTCCTACCCTAAAAGTAATGTAGATATTCCGATGGCGATGATCGCCTCCTACCCTATAAGCAATGTAGATATTCCGATGGCGATGATCGCCTCCTACCCTATAAGCAATGTAGATATTCCGATGGCGATGATCACCTCCTACCCTATAAGCAATGTAGATACTCCGGTGACGATGATCTCCATTTCATAAGGTAATGTAGTTATTTTGGGGACGATGATGTCAATATCATACCGTTAATTGTTTTTATTTCGAGGACGATGACATCCATAGTTTGCAGGTAATGTAGTTATATCAGGGTTCAATGATCACCAATTTATAAAGGTAATGTCCCATAATTTACTTCGGGGACAAAAATCTCTTTCGAACCCTGCAAGAAATTTTGATACTTTTTTTTCTTCTTGAGTATTGTTTCTTTGGGGACGATGATCTTCATTTCTCCCTTAGTTTACAAGTGCATTCCCAATTTTGTTAAGGAAAAAGATATAACCCTAAATTTTACCTACCTAGGGAAAGGACAGCTCATATTTTGCGCTATTATTTTGAAAACGTCACCAACGCGTCATCACTTTATGCAGCGCAACAAGGATAACGTCATCTATTTTGTCACACATTTCATACACCATTGATGATGACTCGGTGCACTGGTTTAACTATCCCAACTCATTTTTACGTTAGGAAAGTATGGGAGAAAATAACTAATTATTCCTGTGTGATGTAGACAGAAAAGTCTTCACCCTCGGGATAAGATTTTTAAAGTAAGATATATACATTTGCATCACATAAGTGTGATAGATTCCATATTTTGGGAGAAGACTTGTATAGACTATCCCTGTTGTCTAATCCCTTTGCTTTGGAAACAATACAATATCTTGAATTAGAATAGAGTAATATATTTACTTCGGGGACGATGACCTTCATTCAGATGATCTGGTTACTTCGGGGACGATGACCTCCATTCAGATGATCTGATTACTTCGGGGACGTGAAACCGCTTCACTCTCCATAATGAAACCTAGAAAGCAACACGTGTTTCTCTGCAATAATTGACCTCAATATGTTTCATTGGATGGCCATAGTAATTTTGGTCCGTATATTATCAATGCAAAGGAGACATATATTTGGATCAGTACTAAATCTTGAAGTGCATTAAAACATTACACGTTTTTTTATTTGAAATATTTCTCTGATTATATTTATTTATGTATTTTATTCCCGGTATAAGATTGCTACAAGCCTCCCACCTGTGTGGTCTGCGCATGCTCACGTTGGATTCTTCGGTACCTTTAAAGGAGAGGAGAAGGTTAACATAAAACTAGAAGCAGAGGTAACATTTTATCATATTTTTACGACAAATATCTCAAAAAGACATTACTCAATTAAAATATGTATAAGTTATTTCTTCTTGGGTACAGGTAATGTAGCTGTTTAGTTACGCCATTATAGCAGTCGACCTAAGCAGTAGAGTTACTAAGTGCTTGAGATTAGTCCATTGATGATTTTATCAATTTCTATATTTTGCAGTTGGTAGTTATGGAACATTTATATTGACTTCCGACGACCATACAAAGTTATTTTACAGCACAAACCGAATATATATTGTAAGGCATTTGTTCATTAATGTTCAATGGCCAACGCTAAACCCATATTCTCAATATTTATGATAAGTGTATATATATATCAGATGCTACGTTATAATTACCTACCCTTGATGTTCTTGTGACTATGATAACACCGATAGCGTTGCAATATGTCAATTTTTTTTATTTTAAATGTACACAAACTAAATCACAACTTAAAGCTGCGATAGATTGATACTATTTGTTGGGCGTATATTAAAAAATAATGCGGCTCTGAACTGGTTTTTATAGACGTTAACACAGAGTCGAATTTCATATTAAGTTAACGCAGTGTCTTCGTGTTAAGTAACATGGCTACCGTTTGCGCCGAAAACAGCGCTGTGGCGTCGTCGCATTGATCTCGTAATCCGTGCACCGAGCGTTGGTTAACGCTTTTGCCAGCTCCAGCAATTCAGACGGCTGATTTCAATCGGCCCCAAAATATTTCTGCGATAATGCACAACATTCAAATTGCTAGGCACTTCAAAAGATCTGGTAAGATTAATCTTTAGTAATCCAGACCAGCACACTACCGGTTCTGTTCAACGGCGAATCGCGGCTCGACATTCAAATTTAAATGTTGAAGGTCGTACATTTGTATGTCGAGCCGCGAAACATTCAAAATCTTAAGTGCTCAGGGGGAGGGGGTAAACTTTTTTTTTTGCTGAGTGTATCCGGAGCTTAAAAGTTAGTGTTGGTGTCCAAATGACGTCGATGTAACGTCTTTATTATCCAATACCTTTGCAGAAAAATAACGGAACGCATTTCTAATATAATTGATGTAAGATTCCTAGCTTGTTTGCCATGTGAACATTATGTACTTATTCGATATTCTATACTTACATTAAATTAGCCTGTTATTTGTGGATACAGGACCCCGAGGGCGGAACCTTGATGTTTGCGCTTGTTGCCGGAAATCTCCCGCCAGGTATCACGCTGAACGGAACTACCGGTCATGTGATGGGCGTGGTTCCTGATGTAACTAGAAGTTACTCATTCACCATCCGGGCACTAGATTTCCATAACAAATACGCTGATGCAGTTTTCAAGATGGAGACATTAAGTATAAATACTACATTTTTAATAAATCTCTGTGTTTGTGAGTAGTAAGTTTAAAATGACCTTCGTTTTTGTTCGTGCTATTTACGATAAGGTCTTTCTCATGAGAAGCACATATCAAAAAGCCTCGGACTTAATGTGTTGTAGGAACAAGTCTCATGTTTGCAAGCATTAATTTAAAATTCTTTCATATTTGTAAGAAGTAACTTACAAAATCCTCCAAGTTTGTTTGTCGTAACAAATAAGAAATAAAGGACCCTATTATTCAAATCAAATATCATTAAAAAGAGAGAAGACAATACAGGGAGTAACCAACCTCTTAAAGTAGAATATAGATTTATAAATAATTCCATATCACTGTATCAAGCAACTTCTTCTGGAAGAATGGATCGTGTTTTACTTCTGTTAATATTTTACTTTTATCAAATGTGCTCAGGATATCTTAAATATTTTAATATAATAATAATAAATATAAGGATTTTGTTAAATTGTTTAAATATATTTTTTCTCATCGATGGATGCGTTTTTCTGTATGTTAATAAAGATACATATATTTTAGAGTTTGACCACTGCTCCACTAGCCCGTGTCTACATAATGGACAGTGTACAGACACGACGGGAGGGTTCACCTGTAACTGTACCACTCACTACGGCGGCCAGAAGTGTGAACATGGTATACACGAAGTTGTACGATTAATAATGGTCGAGTGAACTGTTCCTTTATTTTATTTTTATTCTACAAAACATTGATATATATATACATATATTGAAAATTGTCATAAAGTTACTAATACAACACAAAATATACTAGTATAACTTTAAAACTTCAAATTTGACTGGAACCTTCGTCACACATGCTACATTGTGTGTAGGTGACGTTTACCTATCAGGAGCTCATCATTTGTGGTGTTAGTGTAGATGTCATGATGTTTTATCCTTTTTTTGTGTCTACTCGGCTCTAGTTCCCATTTTGTATTGCCTTTGAATTCAGATTTTGACATTGTGTGCTGTTGATATATATTGTGATATATTTTGTGGTTTTGTGCTGACGATGCGGTATGTTTTGTGGTTTTGTGCTGACGATGCGGTATATTTGTATTTGTTGACACTTATATTTGTGTTTGGGAGGTGACATTGGTATATTTTGCCTTTGTATGTTATGTTGCGTTTATGCGTAGTATAGTAACCTCTATGTGTCGACATAGTATATGTATCATATTTTGTCTTTGTGTATTGACATTTGTACATTTTACCCTGGTGTCAATAACGGTGACAATGACAATTCCATAACCTGAAATTTACAGTCTAGATAAAGTAATTATTACAGTAATCATACGCCCATTAATGCATAAGCGAAATAGCACAAAAAATAATTCAAAATTAATTCTTTACTATTAAACACTGAACTTGGTACTTAATTTTGTTTGGCTTATTAGCTGATAATTTAGTCAAAAAAGAATCATTCTAACCTTTACGCTTATACCTATTGGGTATTAAGGTCTCCGGTCCATATATCATGTAACTAGGTGTCGGTGATGTAACTTTCAAAATATGTTTCCACACTTTGAGATGTAATCTCAATTATTTACAAATTTAAATAAAAAAGACTGTTGTATATTAATTTAGCATTAAACTCTTTTAAACTATTGCAAAATATTCAGTATTAAAATATTTTCAATGTGGTATTGATATGAACTATTTGACTTTATTTTGTCTAATTAATCTTTGCATGCCAAACAGCTACATCATTTAATGTGTATAGGAAATATGAAATTCACTGTATTATATGGTAGGTAAAACTTTCTTAAGAGGGTGTGTTTTGGTAATTGTATCACATTTTGCTCTAGCATGTTTGACCAATGCTGTCAGTATACGAAGCCGCACAGTGATACCCGACGCCCAGATGACTGCCTACCTTACCTACAGTACATATCTAGCCTCCAATGGTCGATACGGTGCTAGTGCCTATGGGTGGTGTGGTACGAGTACCAATTCATGGCTGCAGGTAGATCTAGGTAGGTGCAGGATGGACATTGTTTCTTTAATTAAATCTAATAGTTTTGCTTGGTCTGCATGTTTTTCTTCACTTGCAAATACGTATTCTGAGTATTGAATGTTTGAACACATCTTCCTGTGTGAATATCCTATCTACGAAATTTGATATTTATTTTATGTTTTTTCAATCAAGTAGTAGATTGATCTATTCTGTAATACACAAAACATAGCTATGACGTCATAAGTGTCCAATAAGTTGCATGTTCACTCGATTTATTCTCAAACTTTTTCGATGGCTATCTGCATGCATTCTGAGTTATAGTCCTATAATTCTGATTAAAAGTACAGACAAAATAAAACAAAAACGCACGTTATGCTATCCTTAAATTATGGTCAAAACGTTGGTAATGGCTGGCCGATACTGGCTGTTGATTTTTTGTTCAGTGGCAAATATAGATATAGGTATTAAACTGCATTATGTTCAGATGTATAGCAATATAAACCTGAACAATATTGCAGACAAGTCGAGATTTTCAATAAATTTGAATAGCCAACAGCCAGTATCAGCCAGCCAGCTCTAACGTTTTGATCATGATATCATGGTAATAAGACTTATGGTCTTATAAATCACAACTGATTGGGAGGTTTATATATTCTAAATGATATCATAATGGCGACCATAAAACTTTCCCAAAGTATCTATTAATCTAATCTTTCGAATTGCAATAGGATTTTTTTACAGTGGAAAGACAATAAACTGTATTGTATTTACCAGTAATATTGTGATAGATATGTTTTTATGATTACGTTGTCAGGTAACATGACCACGATCTACAAAGTAACGACACAGGGCTATTCAAGTCCTCGATACACCTCTTCCTACACCCTGTCTTATAGCACTGATGGCAACACCTTCCACAAAGTCAACGACACGAACGGGAACGAACATGTACGTACAGTAACAGGTTACACGTTGTAGCATCCACGTTTAATGATAAAATATACAGTACAGTAACGGGTCACGTGTTGTAACAATTACTTACAGTAACGTGTCACGTGTTGTAACAACTACGTATAATAACGGGTCACGTGTTATAACAATTACGTACAATGACGGGTCACGTGTTGTAACAACTACGTACAGTGACGTGTCACGTTTTGTAACAACTACGTACAGTGACGCGTCACGTGTTGAAACAATTGCGTACTCTAACAGTTCACATTACTTTGAACTGCGGTGCATTAATAAGCCACCATTTGTCATGGTGTGTAACGTATCGATGTATAACTTATAGAGTTCATGTTTTTGTTCTTGGAACAAAAAAGCGATTTTGAATGTATGCCGCCGATAGTTCCTGCTTACGCTCAGTCAGAAGGGCAATGCATTCCATTCCCGTTCTATTTTCCTCGGGTTATAACAGAAAATTGTCTCCGCACAATATCATGACTTAATCAAAAAGTCTCCTGAATACGCAGGCTGAATTGGCAGATCAATTTGGCTTTATTATAACATATAGCCTGCAGAGTTGGACAAATAAGTTGCACGATGAAATTAGCTGAATACCAGAGAATCAAGCTACATGGTTAGACCAAACAATGCTGAAGGATAAGAGAGATATGTTAAATGATCAGAAAACGAAATCAGTCAAAACTTAACACAAACTGGCTGAAAAAGATAGAGAGCCTTACTTAGTAAGCTTGATTATTGCTGAAATAATATGCTGACTAATTTGTAAAATTATGCAGAATTGTTAGAGTAATCCATAAATCAGTTCAAATGAAATGGCTACATTAGTAAAGATATATTCTCTTTGATAAGGTAAATATGATGAGATATTACAGAAACAGACTGAACAAATAAGGGACATATAACAATAAGAGCAATAGCATGAATAATTAGAGAAAAATACTATCAGACAAAAATAGACTGAATGATCACAAAAACAAAGGATTGAGTAATTGCAATAATACATAGAATGATTAGCCATATAAAGACTTAAATGATTACTAAAGAAAAAGATTGAATGTTTACAGAAATAGATTAAACTATTAGAAAAATAGTTTGAATAAGCACAGAAGAAACGGTTTGAGTAATTAGATCCATATTTACTCGTGATAGATGTTAGGTAAAGGACTATGTGGACACTCAGTATGCATAAAGCAGTTTTGATGTAAATCCATTTTTTTTTTGATACATGGTTGATACTGAGTGTTTTCTCTTCCCCTTTACATTTCAGACATTCTCGGCGAATACTGCCGTGCTTACCTACACCCTACCAACACCAACTGTGGCCAGATTTATACGTTTTCATCCCAAGACATTTGTAAGGTATCCTTGCTTAAAGGTTGAACTATACGGATGTCGTGTGTACGACATTTCTGAATGACTGTTTGTACATTGAAATAAAAGATAAACTGAGTGTTGTTTATAGTTCTGTATGTAAAGTTATGTATTGACTTTAACATGAACTGTTGATTCATTGCTTCGTGATGTGACATGAATATTGCCTATATTATTGTTGATCACAAATCTCAAAATGAATAAGAATAGCTAGCCGAGTGGTCAAGATGTCTGACCGTCCACGATCACTGGCTTCCAACACTAGGTCGCAGCTTCGATGCCTACGTGGAGCAGTCGCAACGTACCTGCCACAGGTCCATTTTTTTCTCCGGGTGCTTCGGTTTTCCTCCACCACCCAAACTTCGTCCGTCCTTAAATGACCATAGCTGTTAATAGGACGTTAAACATAATCACTAGAAATACGAAGAAGAACACATCCGCTTCAAAATTAAGCTATGTTGATGTAGAAAGCCAAACAGTGAGACCATTTTTACCGCACCTCATAACCATTTCGTCGAATTCGTCAAATCAGTGGTACTATGGGTCAAAATGATATCCTTATCAAAAAGGTTCAGAAACATAAGTAGAACTGTGAGGTAAGGGAATAGGTGCTTATAGACACTTCATAACGGTAAAAATGAGCAACTATTGACACAAGAGATAATTTAGGTTTTGACTAGTAGTTAATGTAAACCATTTCATAATATACCAGTAACAAGGTTACGGTCAAACTCGGGGACTGATCATCCACTAGCAGAGTGAACCACCTTGTAGGGTAAATAATCAAAATTAATATTAAGAAAAAAACAAATTAAAAAAAAAGATAGTTGTTTAGGTACGGAGAGCAAAACAAAGTAAACCTTTTTTACTTTACCATATGGCCGTTGCCTCAATTTAGGCCTCATCCGCAGTGCTTAAGGTCAAATGAATGACATTCCATATAGAGTTATAAAGGTAACTATGATCCTATTTGATCAATATGCATTTCCGGAATAGTCCTAGAAATAATGTAAATACATGCATACTATCATTATCTATCTTCTAAAGACATCTTCCTACAATATTGACCCGGTCCCAGTTCTTTGTTCAAATTTTTGGAACGTTTCTTTCACCCTAGAATAATAATTTCAGCATTCTTTTAAAAAGATATGTTTATCATCTTGTGTCCTATTTAAAGTACCATCGACAAGGACCCGACATAAAATCCTGATATCATTTATACATAACTTCGTATATTTATAATTTTCTGTCATATATCTACCATTTATGAACAAACATCTATCGTGGTTAATAATAATCTCTTTTAACATTTCCGTTGAGATCAGACATTTATATTCGACACGGTTACTCAAATCGTAATCGCCTCCGCCTTGTAGAAATATGTAGATATATAATAAGTTAATTTTGAATCTGAATCTCATTGTAATATAATTCATTAAGAAATAATCAGTTTTCCTTCTTTTTGAAATCATTACAATTTTGGTTCCTATAAAAATAGTTTTGTTTCCGAAATGTCATTGTTCTTTTGATTATGACGATAGTGTGTTTAATGAAGTACATTGTAATCTTGCTCTTATCACTCCGTTGCGCATGTTCGGGCATTCATGAATAAAATATCTTTTGTATCGTACCCAATTAAAGACTTGGCTTAAAATGCTACTAGATAGAGGTATATTGACAACAGAAAACGTCATTACCAATACATTAATTGAATAGCAAACGATTCGTTACATTAAACGTAAACGACACATTAAATTATCCACATATGAATGAGATTTTGATATACATTATGTTATTAACTGGGATCTTAAGGTAACATATATGCAAAAATTATTCTCCATAAATCGGATTTTGTCTGTTAAAAATCTTGCTTTTGTGTTATGTTGCATGCACGTCTTACATTACTTTTTGTTTCGAGAAGAGTACGTATTAATGGTCATTAAAGCATCATTTTATATCATATGTAGTTTATTTAGTAGACATGCTGCGATAATATCTGTTTAATACTCCAATACCTCTATAATTATGCTTACTACTTAATTGGAAAAGGTTTAACAAAATACAAACAAGGAATTTCTCTATAGTATTTGAGTTTTCAATGCTGTAATTGGCTTCCTGGTCAATGAAATAGAGGGGGAGCAACGAGTTGTGTACTATTCCATAATTTTAGTTATTGGGGGGAGGCATCATCCTATCTGTCTGTTCATTCGTCTCTCTGTTTTTGCTCCTTATCATCTTACCCCGCGTCTCCACTTAACTTCATTTAAGAAGTGTAAATATTTTGAAACAGGATTACATTTACACATTTCAGAAATTTAGATCTTATGGTTAAATTAATTTAAGCCGAGGCAAACCTAAACAAATAATGCAATCAATAGTGAAATTTATTTTGAAATGAACTGAATAAAACAAAACAAACAATGGAAATAACTCTATACAAATAAACACAATGAACTATACAATGTTCTCTCAAACTCGCAATCAGCAATATATAATTTAATCAAACGTATGTAATTGAGAAAAAAATAATTTAATCGCTGAGTAATAATAATAACTCGAGGTTCTTATATACCGCTTTATTACAACCTTGTTCGTAGGTCGTCTCAAAGCGTTTCACAAATTATTATCCGTGGTTATAGGGCCTTTGCAACAAGACAATATCGTTCTCAACTCCCTGGGGAGCATACAGCCGGTGCTGCTATTTCGGCGATCACAGCTAGCATTATACAGTTCTAGCACTGCCCAATCACGTACTCATTCACAGCTGAGTAGACTGGAACAAGCGGAGTAAATTATCTTGCTCAAAGACACAACACAGTGCCATGGCTCGACTCGAACCCGAAACCCTTCGGTCACGAGCCCGGCGTCCTACCACTAGACCACCGTGCCTCCATAAGTCGAGTCGAAGCATGAGATGCTCAATAAGTGTCTTTCACCTCACCTTACCAAACTGTACGAGGTTATAGTTCTTGATAAGATTTAAAAACCTTTTTTTTGCATGTTATTCGCTCAAAGATAAGGTATGGGTTATACAAGGTCGATACACTCAATCTGCCATGATTTGATGCATTTTGATATCTGCTCCACTACTTTACTGTTTCTAAACTCGTAACCACTAAACTTTGATAGGTAATTGTACCTGGTAAGTTGGTATCAGTAAAATACTTGTTTGTGTGATAATCAAATCTGCTTGTACAACCTAAGTACATAATATACAAATATAGCATAAATAAAGACAACGGAAAATGACGAAAAGGCATCAAGAACTCTCAAAGAGCCAACAAGAACTCTCAAAGAGCCAACAAGAACTCTCAATGAGCCAACAAGAACTCTCAATGAGCCAACAAGAACTCTCAATGAGCCAACAAGAACTCTCAATGAGCCAACAAGAAC
>JAUMHH010155911.1:0-26650 GCA_032359455.1 Chlamys rubida | reverse complement strand
GATGGGTCTACATTAACTGCTGTAAGCTGTGACTGTGAGTGTAGATGGGTCTACATTAACTGCTGTAAGCTGTGACTTAACATGGAGTTTTACAGGAGAAAGAACAAATATCAGCTGTCAATAGGCAGGCTTGTTGACTGGCTTTCCTATTGGCTAGCACTAACCTTCCTAAAGTACATGTGATACTGCCAAGTCTGAAACACTCTATACATAGAAGAATCCTGTAAAAACCCTGGGTTTCATAGAATTATGTTGATTGCTTGTGAATGGTTTATTGTATATCATGACAAAGCCTTGTGGGATTATACTGGTGTTATCCACGGCTTGAACAGTTACATTGTCTATCTTGCTCTCGAAAAAACATTGCTCGTGAGTAAATGTACAGTAAAACTGAAGACAATTTGTTGTTAGTATTTCACATCATGTAACGCCTGGTAGCCTGTGATTTCTGTTTAATTGGTTATAGCGTGGACATGAAGCACAATGATTAGCTGGACACTCGTGACAGCTTCGTCATCAACTTACCTGTCCAGCGGCAATGTACACAGGTGAAAAAACATCCTTATAATGAATACATGATTATGGTAATGCCTTGGCGACCGTGGCGGATGAGACTCGGGCAGGTGAAATATGGTCGTGGCTATTAAAGGGATGAGGAAAGAATGCCACTTGGACCAAAATCTAATCAAACATAGATGACAGGATATCCGCTCGCTAATTCCTTCCGATACTGAAACAGAATGGTCATTAGTGAATGATACCTTAATCAATATACCACAGTACACAGCTACCTTGTCGGGAGCTCAAAAGACGTACGTCTTAGAATAGTCTACATGAAGAACTGCCATAGAAAAAAATTTGTCTTTGATGTGTAATCATAATTGAGGTGGACATCAGTAAATTAAAGGAAAAAAACCTTTTTTGAAATGTTTATTGTTAAGTTAAGAGAATAAAAATTCCTTAATAAGTGTATCTAAGTTTTAAAATGTTGCTATGATGAAATAATTCAGTTTGTTATTGAAATGTTACATGTCACCAGTGTATAAAGGATCCTTCCCTTCAACCTTTTTCTGGATCTATTACCAAACCAATGTAGAAGTAAGCATTGCTCTGGCGGAGTGGAAGATGTTTTATGACGGTAACTCGGTC
Source organism: Chlamys rubida (assembly GCA_032359455.1). Taxonomy (NCBI): domain Eukaryota; kingdom Metazoa; phylum Mollusca; class Bivalvia; order Pectinida; family Pectinidae; genus Chlamys; species Chlamys rubida. The sequence goes on along the minus strand of JAUMHH010155911.1, from coordinate 25,501 downwards.
CTTCTGGTCACCGAGGTCCCGTCACACTGCGTAGCGGAGGCCATTGAGGGCGCTGACAGGCAATCGGCCCATTGAGATGTCACTGTGAGACGCCTATTGTAAAAGGGTTAGCATTATTTAATAAGATATCCAAACACACTCTGTTCTTCCAATCCTGTATTAAATGTTTGACAAGATTTTAAAAAGAGTTTGAAAGCATTTTGAAAAGGCGGTCAGCGGCTTACCGCTACTTCTAGTCTCTTTACAAGTGACATCAATTGTGCCCGTCCTAAAGGTTCAATGTTGTGGACTAAGTCCGCGACACCCCCGTCTTTGTTGGCGCCTACGATGCTTGAACTGGTGAAAGTGTACAAATATCGTCAGCTCAAATCGGGATCAACAAGCTCAAAATGTCCACATAGTGTAACACCAGGGATAAATATGTCGGCTCCTACAGTTGATAAAAAAGGGTGTTTGTATTTCGCATTTATGTGCCCCATTTTTCGGTTTGTGTGGACGTTGCATTGTTTATCTTCATTACATATTATTATTTATTTCAAACATTAAGCATATTAAGGAAATTCAGTAAAATTTTGTATTGAAGTCTTCTATGAGACAACCATAATGAAAAGGTGCTTTTAGAGAAGACGTATGATTTCTGAGATCACATCAGGCTATCATGAAAACAATACAATTACTAGTGTTGATAGAAACCTTTCCAGTTGAAAAACCATGCTGCGTAATTTACGATTGAAAACAACAGGAATTACATATATGTATATAATGTATGACCGTTGTTTCTTGCCCTTTGCTTCGCTTGCATCAACGACCAATTACAATTCTTATTTTTGAATTAATTCACATAGACACTTTACATACTTGATATTGATTAAAGTCGGATTTGATAAAACTGGACAGTAAAGGCTTACATTTCAGTGTTGTTTTTCCTATATGATTTACGGTGCAAACTGTATGTTTTGTCACACACTAAGTGATGTTATAACAGTTTTCCTGTTTGTTCGGTGCAGTACTCGTAACACCGAGACCGGAAATAGACTAGGGCCGGAACGACTCGAGCGACATCATTCCATCTTTCTGGGACAGACAAATGTTTCCCATTGTGTGATGTGGTGGTGTGCATATACATGTCTCGTGAAACCAGTGAGCGAATAATATATGGTCACACAACGCCCTCCTTTCATAGAGAGTACTTTATAGTGCGAAGGAATCGCATATTTCTTTTTACTTTATTTTTATGTCAGTATCACATCCGGGTTTAGTAGTTAGGGATACTAAAGTCTAAGAAACCATTGAAAAAATACATTTCACATATCCTATTTCGCTGAGTCATGTCCAAGTTCAGAAATGTAGTATCGGTCTTGAAAGATGAATTAAAAGATTATGTAGAACTTTTATTTCAATATTGAATTAAAAACAGATTAACAATTATATAATGTAATAAGCACGCTAGTTCGTCGTTTGTTGTTGTTGTTGTTGTTGTTTTTGCTTGAAATGAGCTAGACACATTATATATGCGTTAACAATCACTTTCGTTCGATATCGCAATGTAATAATGATGTCGAGTAACTTTCGCATTCTAGTCGTACACCGTTTTAAAGTGGGGTCCAATAGGATAAGAAACGTGATTTTTCGATCAAAGACATGTAAATTTTAATTTACATATAAATGCGCATCATCACACGTGCAGTTTCTTAATTCATCAAGGATTCGATATCATCGTGTCTCTATTGAGGAAGGGCAGAATGGAGTATTATATTGACAGTGTTTGTGAATCTGCAATCCTCTCCTCGCTTATAGCAATGAAAAACTGAGATATTTTCAGATATACACTGGAGACTCGTCTCCTTAATCTACATAAGTAACGGGTCTGTAGTTGTTTTGTTGTATTTTCCCATCGGAAAGTTCAGCTTGTGCAGAGTTTTAATGATACTTTGTCAAATACCCTTTACGTATTAAGTATAAAGTACCCTTAAAATAACTACTGATAAGCGCCTTTCTCCGACATTACAATATTTATTTGCATGATTTGAAATGAAATCCCCTCTGCGTTTCAAATCCCTGTAATCTACTCTATATGTATGGATGTACGAGTATAATCCACTGACGTTGCTCTAAACAGCTAATCAAAATATGGATATTTATTTTTTTGTGTAGTGTTGTTTGCATTGTTGGTTACATATGATCACCATTGGCCTTTCGTATCTTATTAATTTCAAAGTTGTATTATGTAAAGAACGCCTAATGGGACTAATGTAAAAAGTCTTAATCCAATGGAGTTACAAAATCGCTCGCCACAAAGACAAATACTTACCTGTACACGGCGATCACAAAGACAAATACTTACCTGTACACGGCGATCAGCTGTTGGTTATCGGATACTGCTATATGGGGAGATGTTATCAGCTCCGAACTTGTTTTCTCATCTCTCTGAAATCATATGTCTGTTGTAAAGATTTGTATTATTAAATTAAATAATGTTACTGAAAACTACGTATTTTGGTCGGTTATATTAATCAGGAATATATCTTTAAATAAATAAAATCATAGATATTTCAGTAAGCTGCTGTTTTCACTTGATAAACACAATCTATACTTATAATAAAACACCAGTGTTTTATGTTCCTACCACTGCAGAAATCAAAACAAGTCATAGTCAATCACCGGCTATATCTTTATCTCAAGACGATTGTTTGTCAATTGATACAAACATCATATGTCCATCTTTAAAAGTTCTGTATGTTTTTACTTTTCCCTGTAAATTAAGACTATATTATTGTCAACTTTATTATAAATCGCAAGAATATTGAATAGCAAACTCATTCAGATAACGGTATTAAGAAATTAAGATGTGACCGTATCATAAAGTCATTAGAATTGATTTAGGAAATTACAAATTGTACCAAAAAGGTAAATAAGAGCTAGAATCCTTGTCATACAGTCTTTATAATATTTCAGTTTACAGTAAGGTAATTGCCAACAACAGTTAACATCATACAGTCTTTATAATATTTTAGTTTACAGTAAGGTAATTGCCAACAACAGTTAACATCATACAGTCTTTATAATATGTTAGTTTACAGTAAGGTAATTGACAACAACAGTTGACTAACACACGTGTCTGATGGTCATTATAATCGTTAATAGAAAGGTAATAACATACAGAAGGTAAGTAATGATAAACGTGTGACCATGTTGTATAAATATCATAATAGTATTATTTACAGTATAGGTTATCGCCAGATTACGCTAAATAAGGATTAGCTTGTGATCATATTATATAGTAAGTATAATGGTTTTATTTACAGCAAGGTGATAAAGAATGTAGGGTAAAAACAATAATTAACTTGACCTTGTCATATACACATCATGATTGATTTTTATCAGTAACATAATACCGAATATAAGGTAAGCAAGGATTAACTAGCGACCATGTCATGCAGACTTTATAATTGTTATATTTACAGTAAGATAATAACCACCATATAAGGTAACAATAATCAAATTGTGACCTTTTTATATTATAATTGATGTTTTTAACAGTGATGTAATCACCAATTACAGATAAGTAAGATTTAACTTTTGACCATATCATATAGACTTTATAATTATTATATTTACAGTAAGAGAATATACAATATAAAGTAAACAAGGATTAATTTATATCATATACACATCATGATGGATTTTTTTATCAGTAAGATAATACCTAATATAAGGTCAACAAAGATTGACTAGCGACTATGTCATTGTTTTATTAACAGTAAGGTGATCATCAGTATTGGTAACATAGAAATTGTACCCCTGTCATATACAAATTATATTTGAAATATTTTGAAAACTGTTTTGTCACAACAGTACAAGTTAAAGGTGTTCCCTCTTCACAGCGTGTTATTGCCGATCGATAATTAGCATAACATCCAACACGTAGATGGGGAGGCTGATTACAGCTGTAGGCACCTGATGGACACGCGATCTGTCCGTTAATGTAGAGCGGATTACACGAACTAGCATCCCAGGGATCAATGTGTCGGGTCTAGTTAGAGCACGCTACATACTATAGTATAGCGACTCTCCTCCTACCAACACACATCCCCCAACCACAGGTGAGAAGGACGGAATCAATATAACACACTGATAACAGGAAAGTTTGATGTCTCCTCGGTTCCTGTTATGGTCCTTCCGTATAAACCTTGTCCTTAGTGTGTTTATGTTTAGATATATTGTTCACCCTTACTTTACAAAGTTATACCAACAACATGCATACGACATAATGAATCGGTACAAACCAGTACACGTGAAAAACACAGGAACCAAGAAAACAAAATGTATCTCTACAATAATCAGGATATGAAAATGTATTCACCGAATGGTAAGGGCCATGTGCATCCCATGTGGCACATTCCTCTCGAATCTATGGATGTGTTATTTTTAATAAACAGTAAAATTTCATATGAGCTTGAAAATCCGCATCTAAGTCTGTGTCTCCTTTGCTTTTTATACAATCAAAATAATCCATTTACTGTTGAAATGAAGTTTATTTTTAATTACAATACATACTTTGTATAAAATGATAAAATGAAAATCACATGATTAGTGGGACAGAAAAAGTTGATTTTTTAACATTTTTTATACGAAAACGCCATTACTTTGCTAACCGACTTTATTATTTGACAATTGAATTTAATGTTTTGCTAATATAGTCAACCTTCGCACTACTGCGCTAAGAACGATTACTTAAAATGTAATTTGTAATAAGTGATAAAAATAAAGCAATAAAATGCTTTCGTTAGAGTGCAAGTCAGTTAATTCATGAAGGCCACGGCATCTGTGCTGGTCTAAAGTCGCCTGGTCGGTAATTTGATATCTAATGATAAATTTGTAGCTTAATTATCAAGCCATCGATGGTAAGTGGCGGCCAATCAGATAGCACGTGCTTGCCGCCGATAATGAGTTACGACTCCTCGCGCGGGCGGTGAAGCATGCCCATCAAGTTGCGGAGGCTGGGAGATCGCGCGGGGCAGGACGGGAGTTGCTGCAGAGGTCAGCTGCCGTACCTACGTTAATTACCTTCTCGTTACAGGGTCACGGTGTGCGAGAACAGACCGTACTTTTGACATACAAAGATAGGCGCGGGACCAGGCACGCTAATTAACGTCCGCAGGGGTAGTCTGACATCAGAATTACACAACACCGAAGAAAAAACATGGCTTCTAAAAATACTAACGCAAATCAAACTAATCAGGGTCAGAAACGATGAGTCGACAGACGTGTTATACAACATCTGACACAGGTCGACCTAAGAATTGCTCATCGACTACTTACTGCAGTATTTATATCAATTTATATTCAACATATCTCTGATCAATGAAAAATCGTTATAGTATATTCGTTGAGTTCATGATGTCTTCCCTTTTGGTTTGATATCACCTCAGTTTCTGCGTTGCCTTTCCTTTTGTTTTGGTGTCAACTCAGTTTCTTTTTGGTTTGGTGTCAACTCAGTTTCCTTTGTTGTCTTTCCATTCGTTTTAGTATCTTCTCACTTCCTGGTGTTGTCTTCCCTTTTGTTTCAGTGTCTGATCAGTTCTTTTCTTCTTGTTGCATTTTCGTATCGACATTTGGTGACGATGTTATACTTGTGTGTTATGTTGTTGTATATCTTTTCATTTCATCGTTGACACTGTATCCATTTATTATTTTTATAGAATTGTCTGATATTGTTTAAAAATCACCAATGTATTAAATATTACAAATACTATAATGTAATTATGAAATCAAAATTTGATATTCAATAAGAATCAACAAGAGAATACTTAAATGTCTACAAAAAAACGTAATTTGAATTACATGTAAACCCTTGAAAAAAAGTACCAGGAAAATAACACTGGATGTCTTGGAAAGGTAACCGTCATCTGCTCCAATTATTAGAATGCAAAACAATTCTCGTTCTCAAAGCGGGAGATGGGGTGGCGAAAACGAAACAACAACTCACTGTTATAAGCATAACCGAAAACAATCATCGACTTTCATATCAAACATGGAATTATAATATCTCCCTAGGATTTCATTTTGGCTATAAATCTTGGCCATATTCTTCACTGAATATATACAATTCCCGAAACCATGTGTTGTAAGTTTGTCCTTCAAGATATGCAGTCACTATTTATTGCAGAAATAGTGATATTCGGAGCAAGCTCTTGAATACCTAATCAACTGCAGCAAGCATGTTAGCACCGTAGCTGGGAAACAAGGATGTAACTATCAACAAAGGGAACATTCATGATTGGAAATTCAAAATGATCCTGCTCAACGTGCAGATTAGCATCAATCTGTCATTGTTGGTCATGTTGTAAGTAAAAATCATGGAGAATCTTCAATCGGGATATTAATTTCGTACCATAAATATTTGCTATTTTGTTTTGAAAGAAGGTACCTGTCTCAAAATTTATCTGTGAGACATTAATAAAATAGCAATGCAAAAGATACGTGCCTTAGTACTTATCTGTGAATCATAAACAATACTGATACACAAAGAGTGTCTTAGCATTGATCAGCAGTGACGTATTTTGGTTAAATGTATATATGTATAACAGATGAAATGACATACTATTACACTAGTGAACAATGACATGATAAAGTAGCATGATTGCAATATTACAAACGTTATAAATGAATAGATGAAGCAAGACGCTTTCGATATCATCAGGTCAAGTAACAAGCTAATACGAGGTCGGAACAAAATGGGAAAAATCTAAAATGACAATAGAAAGAACTAAAAAGATTTCAAAACAAAAGGGAAAACACTTGGAATGGGTACTCCGGAAATGAGGACTCCGGAACCGGAAATGAGTACTCCGGAACCGGAAATGAGTACTCCGGAAATGTAGCAACAAATGCTAAATATGGTACCCGTCACAACCTTAAATCTATGTAAATATGTAGGTCACCTTTGTTAATGTGTAGGTCACAATAAGTCAGTTGCTTTCAATTATTACAACTAATTTAATTGTTTCTGAAGATTTTTATTGATGAAAAACTAGCATATGCATGTTTACATGTCACTAGATAAAAATATTCTTAATTTTCTTAAATCTCCTATACTATCCATTAGTTTTTCGCCTTAAATGTCTTTAAGAATTGACAATATGTGGATTATAAAAGCGAAATCCAACCTGATTCAAAACAAACGAGTCTACAAACAAATAACGACTATCAGTAGTGTTAAATGTATCTAGTATACATATGTTTACTTGATGTACCTTTACAATATACACACATAGCCACCTGGCATCATCGTGAAAACAAACATTAAGTTGGCCATCCTTTGGCAGATGTCAACTCAAATGATGCTAATTGGTGAACTTTAATAAACAGGCCGTACAATGAAATAGCACCTGTAAGGCTTTCAGTAATGTTTGAACGCGTGTTCCATCGACCTGTGAGGCAGGCATACGACAAGAAGCCCTACATACATACCTAATCAAACAAATGATTATTTTGTTTTTGATAAATGTTGGTGGTTGTCAGGATAATCGATAGGTTTGTTTTATTTTGTCAATACTGTCCACCCCATACCTGTTCCTTACCTGTAGTTACCTGTGTATACCTCCCAGGGAGCATTCAGTACTCTGCTTTAGGCAAGATGGCAGAGCTCCTGACGTTTATTTGTTCATAGCTTAGCAGTTTGTTTATCTTATACGATATAGCATCAAAAAGCACTCTCTCAGCCTGATCACGTTAAAGACAAAAATCAACATTTAACCCTCGGTAGAACCGTGTTTATCTAACAATTATGTGCATATTTTCTTGTTTAATCCTGCCTGTTCATTTGGTTGTCGTTTTCTATTATATTCTGAACCAGTTGGGAGGAGCAGACTTGTTCGTTTATTGTCCGTTAATATTTTTGCCGCCGGTATGTTTGTGGAAAAGTTTATCTTAGGAACCAGTATTGTCCTGAACGGTCAAGACCTCGGCAAAATACACATACACAAGGTCAGCGGACAAAAGGGTTACCGCCCAAGTTTATTTTCTTATTTGTAAAGGATAATTAATTTAGCATTTGTCACTTAATCTCCGAAGTTTTACTAAAGACGCCAGGAAGTGTATTCAGACCAGAGGTACTCATTGACTTAAAACCTGATTAGATCGCCAGTGGTCAAAGGCGACCTTTCACACAGATGGGGGTCAAAGGTATCAGGTTTAAAGAAATGCTTAAAGAAATATTCAACGGGAGAAAGTAAGAAAACAAAAACACGTTAACCTGAGTTGGTATTTTCGTAGGCTAATTTCCAATCAAAACGCATGACCCTACATAGATTTATCAGAAATGAAAGGGCTTGAAATGCAAAGCAGAAAAGATCAAAGATCATTGGTTATTTTCACATCACGTGGCTTTGATTATAACAATTTGATACGTAGTCAAATATGAGACAGTTTACAAAGTGAAAGATCATTTTGATTTTATTGTAAAAATAGAACAGGTATAGCAGTAAAAATAATAAATGTATGTGCAGGACATGTTTACATGTCGTGAGTACATTATTAACACTATGCGTTAGCCATTATGTTGTTTTGATTTAAAATCAAACTCTCATATATCAAATATTTGCAGACTTGTTAGGCGTCATTCCGTATCTCATTAACGTTTAAATTTGGATAACTGTTATCAGCCCGGAGACCTTTACGGCCCCACCTAATTATGTTTGTCTTGGTTTCAATACGATTATGCTAACAAAATAATGTGTTTGTAAATGATAATGTCATTAGATTTTCTCCTCGCAAATAAAACTTTAACATAGGTTTTCAAACCATAAGTGTACTCGATCAGAAATAGAAAGCTATCTGACAGATTGAGTGGTATATAATTTTCTTACGAAAACATTAGGAGGGGTAATTAGATGTGTCATGACCAAGACCCGGAATAGGGGAGGGGGAACTGTTGGTGGTCACCCCACACGTGACAACCCCGACCCCGAGATGTTTCGATAACGAGCGCGCGCACACGCGCCCGATCCCTGATAAGGGTTTACAAATATTGTCTTTTGTTGATAAACGCGGAGATCGCACTGAAGACCCTTATTTATCTAACGCTTCAGTCGACACAGAGCTGCCGGCTCGGGATCTACATCGCCGGCGACGTCGGGGGAAAAAGTCTGCAGAACACCAGTATAGGCCTATTTATAGAACTGTTGATCTGAGAATATATGTAATGTGTCGCAACGTCGTCAAAACTTATTCATTTTTATCAAATACTGTTTACATAAATGACATGAATATTGCAAATGCATTTTTCCACATTCAAAAGAATGTTTTAAAATAACAGAAAACAGAAAAAATACTTCTGAAACTTTACTTACCTAAATACCAATACACGTAGGGTGAAAAAAGAAACGTCAATAAATGTTTCCAATTAAGACTGGTTAAAATAACAAATAAACAATACTTGTACAGCCATGAAATGGCTTACTGTACAAAATAACCAATAACAAAAATCGGAAGAGACGAAGTTTTGTAATAACAAGTGCAATCTATGTTAATAAAAAATATTAAACATCAGACAACTTATCTGAAATCAATATAGCATATCAAAACATATCATTTTTATTATATCACCTATCTATATATTACAACTGCATATATATCGTGCGATATGTTTCTGTTTGAAACACAGATTTAGAAAGGGTTTATTTGCATTTATTAAAGAGCTTGTGCAGGCTAATTGCAAACTAGGAACCAGAAAGTCATTGCCCCAAATGTCCAGGCTGTTGACGTTTCAAATCCATCATGTTGTCTGGAAATTGCACTCAGAGCAGGAAATAATTATTTTCCGCGTTGGAACCGTTCCCAAAATCTGTTAAAAATAATTAAAAGTGATTCATTTAAAACTTACCGGACACAAAAGAAAGGTATCGTGAAAAATTGTTTTGGTCGAAACCACATATGACGTCAGACTAAAATGATAAGTAGAAGTAGACTATAGTTCTGATCTGGTTACTCCATACCAACTCACAGCACAGCGTTAGGATGTGACACGGGTGTCACGGGGGTCTAAAGTAGCATCTTTCTTAAACTATTCCTCTGTAGACAAGACTGCTAACATCTTACCTACAGTATAGTAAAGCTGATGTCTGCAAACATTCTACCTGCTGTAATAGAAAGCTGATGTTGTAGCGACTTCTTGTTAACCAAGGGGTCCATGCATTTAAGGAAAACTCGGTGATGATTTTATGATATAAAATATATGGCATACTTCGCGAATAGAAAAAGTAGAATTTTTAAAGAAAATTCTAAGATTAATGTAGAACATGATATCGATTTCTACTGCATCAGCTACTAGGGTAAGTTAACGAATACGGATAGTTTAGGACGGAAAAGTTACAGATAGTTTAGAGTTGAGGACGGAAAAGTTACAGATAGTTTAGGACGGAAAAGTAAGGGAAGCATTTGTGGGTGGATGAAACTCTCTGAAACGTCAAACATGTCAGAAAAAAGGAGGCTGATAAGGAAATACAGAGAGGAGGTAGTGTGTGTGTTTTGTTTGTTGTTGGAGGATATCACACACATAGCCAGCCAATTACTCGGAGGGGGAGGGCAAACTGGCAAGCAACACACCTGTACGGGCAACGCGGGTTCAAAGCAAAACAGTATATTTACCCTGAACAGACCGTCGTGCCGTGGGCAGAAAACATTCTTAGTCAGATCTAAGGGTTATCAGCCCTTCGTGGTTTAAAGAAAACAAAATTAACTGTCTATCAACTCGCTCTGGTTTCTCTCCCATCAAAATCGGTTTTATAAAAGTTACAAAATAGTCCAGCGTTCTTTCATATGTTTCTCGCGAGTTTTCGGTACCCGGCAACCGATCGATGGCGCGCTGGCCTCGGAGTGTATTTATCTACCCCTCGGCTATACATGTTTGGTTAATACGATATCACAATAATAGATCTATGCCCTAAGAGTGCGAGGGGTTTGTCCATATTTAAAACCTGGCGTGTTTGTTTAACAACAACATACGACTAGAGAGATAGCCAAGTCTACGTTTCACTTTTTATGCTAGCAGGATAATTAATGTTCTTCGAAATGTTTAGTTTCTACACGTAAAAACTATACATATCTCCGCCTATTTTTTTCTACCTTCAGCTTAGATCTGAAATGTCATTTGTTTCCATAGCCAGAACGCGTCCAAATGACACATGATGACGTCGGCGCGGTTTATCATGAGAACGCCGAGCGCCACGACTACAGGTTTTTTGGGCCACCAGTGGTATCCATCCGCCCGCTACTCGCTACATACTGAGAAGGTCTCGGAATACCGCTCCACTGCAATATATCGTAATAGCTGTTGTCTGCGCCTTGAAAAACAATGCGAAACCATCGTAAAAACGTCAGACTTCTCCAAATGTAAAATTTTCTGGAATTCAGATAACCAAAAACAGATGATAAGAAAGTGTATATATCGAGAGAATGACAGTTAGTCATCATATGTATAACGTTTAGGTGTTTGTGTGTGTGTGTGTGCGATCGTAGAAGTTACTCCTCTTGGCGCCCGTGCAATGCACGTGTCCAGCATTGCATGTGTATAAACACAAAAGAAGCAGTGTTTTCGCTGGCCGTAAACTTTGAAATGCTGAAATGTTGGAGATACCGGAGTTTAATAATAGATATTTCGTGTCGCAGTTTAAAAGAAGTCTAAAATCGTTTAACATCTTTGACTCAAAACTAATCAAGATACAATTAAGGAATATTTGTCCCGGAAGTATACTCGCAGGGTGCTTCCTTTATCAGCCGGAATATGTTGATATGCTGTTCCTATGTGATTGTTAAACTTAACACATATATTGCTTTCTTGTCCTCCTATGATTTCAAATTAGTTTTTTTCCTTTACAAAAGTGTTTTTATCTGAAAGAATGTGATAGCAGCGCTTTCATAATTTATTTCGATAATATGATATTTTCCTGGTTATTCGCTACACAGCATTGGTAAATCTATATATGACATAGCCGTGTCCTCATTAAGTATGATATAATCAATAAGGCCATATTTCAATATTTTTATACCGGGTTTAAAGTGACGCCAGTGAGTAGGAATCGAAAAGATATCTATCTATCGCTATCACCGGTACTATCTTACGAGTAGAACAATAATGAGATTGTCTTGATAATATTGACACATGATTTGAACCATCCCAAATTCTTCTTTGAAACTTGAAAGTGACATTATATTTTTTTCTATTGGAATTCAATATACTATGATTTTCCCTAGATATGGACAAGTAAAAAAAATACCGTGGCATATGTAACCATATATTACTAAAGTACATCGTCAGTATACGTCTAAATGCAAGTATCATATGCAAATGTCCCTATTTATCTTGCATGAAGATCGAACTAAACCGAAACAAATGCATTCGAACTTATCAAAAATCAAACGAAAATGCAGATTTGCCAGACAGATGTTGATATATAGACATACATCAGCAGACAGATGTTGATATATTGGGACTGTCTCATAGAAAATTGAAAAGTGAAATTAATATGCCAACACTTATGTTGCCACCTAGTGTGAGATCGTTATCACCATAGAACACCACGTACAATTCCATACATTTTTCTCTATAAATACTTTTCAAAATCTCAAATCTGCATTTCTGTACCAGTAAAAAAAGTACATTATTATGGATAAAAATGTTGTTTGATAAACAGATGTTGGAACTGATGCGTGACAAATGGTAGGGATGAGATAGGTGATTAGGACTAGTTTTATAAACCTGAGTTAAGTCAGTCTTAATGGACACTGGACAAAGGGTCAATGTAGTTAGTCAACCCACTCCCTACAATGTGACTGAGCACAGTGGCAGGACTGGACACACGTTATCGACACTGATAACCACACACTCACTGTTACTTATTGCTTTCTATCACAGGCTCACACCCCTCCTCAGATATATTTCCTCTTAAAGACATTTCACTTTTCCATTCTCACACTGCTATACCTCTCACCAAACTGAAGGGACACATTTGATCTCTTATTATGAGATCTTTCTCTTCCACGAAAGGCGCAATATAAATATAAGGTTATTAACTATTTTGGAACATGTTATGTGAAAACGACGAAGACCAAACAATTGCGATAATGATCGCGTTACTGGTTGACAGTATCTCCAGCAAACTGCAGATAGATATCGTCTGTTGAGGGACTAACTAGACTTTTGAGAGATGCAGACTGATGAAGACTTATTTTGGCTTATTCTGGAAATACGTTATTTCCTTGAGTGATATGGTCGGCGTTTTTATTATGCTCTCATTTGTTTGTCTTGCTGTTCCGTTTTAATTACTCCGGTTCTTGCTTTTTTTACATGGCGAGTGTCGTCGATCAAGCAGCATGCGGTTACCCTTCCGAAACACCTGGTCTTATTCTCATTGTACGTTTTCAATGGTCTCCATGTCATCATTTTGTTCGTATTTTGCCCTGGTTTATCGATTTTGAATTCTAATTAAAGTTTTGTGGACACTTCGGTATTCTATTGGTCACTTCCTGTACATTTCCTTTGTCATTCGTGTACTTGATTATCAACTCGCTCTAAAACCTGTCCTACCTAAATCTATTCAGTCAGTGGCCAGACAGATTGTGAAAGGGCAGTTTTTTGGTTTTATATTTCTAGCGTTGTTATGGTGTAAACATTTCTCTGAAGTGATGTCCTTGCGTGTCTAAGTATTTGAAGTTGTCCTCCCACTGGATTTTACTGCAGTACTGACTAGATTCTGAGTAAATATTTTCTTATATACTTCTTCACAATATATTCCGGCCTATACATACGGAAACATTGAAACATCTCATTTGTACTTACAGGAATGCTTCGCATTGAAACATCCGGCCTATATTTAAAGGTAGCATTTGCATTGCTTTCTTGTATTACTTTCTCTTTATTTAACCTAATTGGGTTAAGCGTAAACGACAGTGTGATTGTTGTGGTCATTATTGCGCAGATTATTAGTTCGCGAAACCTATTTGATGATTTATGACGTAGGACAACGAATGGCCAAATGCGCGTCATACTGGACTCATATCCACCTGCGCTGTCCAAGCCTTATCGTCCGAAAGGGAGATAACTATCTTGAATTCACATAAGTAGCTACATATGAAGTTATTTTCGAAGGGGTGTTTCATTGAAAATTAAAGAACATTATTAATTGTTTTGTTTCTATTTAAATTCTAGCGAGTGTTCACCTCATCCGAATCTCAATATAATCCGCGTTTGATTATGAATTTCTGTAACAGAGTTATAATTCAGGACACATCTTGAAATTGCATTATGATATATGGTCCAGTCAGGTAGCAACGTGTGATGTCATCTAATCTAATTAGTAAAAACAAGGACAAATGCGCTATTTGCACCTGAATAGGTGGGCTGGCCATGGAGGTGGTGCCTGCTTCTCCAGCATGCCCTATTACTGGACCAGACCAAGACTAATTACTTTGCCAGCAAGGTAATGGATTGAAAAAATCGTGTCCTTTTTGTCACCGTATACAATCGAACTATATGCTTTATCAATATTCAATCAGATATAGGAATTTTGTTAATTTTCTTGTCAATCGTGCTGTATTAACGAATTCACCTCTTGTCAATGTGTGTGTTCTGTCCCTGATAATGCGCTATTGATTTCGTTGGAATTTCGTTATATACTTGGTTTTTATTGGGAAATCATGGCGTAAAAATGAAGGAGAGAATTATTGACGGGTTCACGTAGGTCCGAGGGAATTCCATGATACTTGTTAGCACCGTCGTCTGTGCGAGGAATATCGATGCGGGTCGTCTTTCCGCCACCAGACCCGAGTAAGCATCAGCAGCAGCTTCCATAAAACCCGATAATTACTACTCTGGAGGTCTTTGTCATATTTCATATGAAATCAAAACTATATCGCCTGATTAGATCATGTCATTTCATGCCTTGGTTGAAAACGAGTAAACGACCTTACGGTACATGCAATATAGGGGTCTGAGACTGGGATGCTGAGAACCACTAGACCAGTAAATGGTACGTCGGGCCAAGCTTGCGCTCGTATCAGCAGGTGTATGCGTTCGTACATAAAAACGCACGGATAACTCTTCAGGAACTAAATATCCAGCGGTCAATGGAAATCCCATGACAGTATTGATATGCCATGAAAAGTCGTTTGATTTGCCATGCCAGATTTTAAACATGACAAAGGCATTCACTTCAAATAAATGTTTGTCTGTCGGTATTTCCTTATAAATATGCAGACCAACGTTGATTACGACTCATCGACTATACCGACAAGATGTTTTACCTTGGCCGATGTGTTCATTGCCCACAACTCAAACTACAGACGTCGGCATTTCTTTCAAGTACTGACCTTTGACCTTGGACAATCTTATGGTCTAAATAAAGATCATGATCGCCGACATTTCCTTTTAATTTTCAGATGAAAAGATAACAAGGAGTTACGATAGAGTGGTCAACGGTCAAATTATGGCAAACAAGTCTGAATGGTCAACTAATAATTACATCCAGTCCTAGGCGGGCGCGTTTTGTCCAGGTACTTCCCGTCTCCTTAGGACGTCACCAGTGTCAGACGGACTCCGTTGTTTCCATTTAGTAAACGTGATACCACCGTCGCCTCGCTGGGCAGTAATACTAGAGTAGGAGTCGCTGTTTAGCCATCTCGGCGGGAACCAATCAGGGAACAATGCAGACTGACAGCGAACCAATGAATAAACAATAAATGACGGCAGGGTCAGGTGTCAAAGTGTGGTGACCCCTTCACAATGTGTGGGATATGTCCACGGTCAAAGGCACAACCACTGGAAACGTAATCAGAAACGCATGAACTCTTTTAGTTATTTTACAACAATTATAAACCAAGTTTTATCAACTTATATTTATCACTCTTGTAAGTTGGTGGAAGAAGGAAACTTGAGTATCCGAGTAACCCGCCCGGTCGGACAGCCGATCGAATAACGACCGATTTGGGAGTCGAACCCCAGCGGTCTTTGTGAAGGCGAGTGCGCTACAATGTATCCACGTTGTCACCCAAATGTCCATGAACTCTTTGGTCCGTACACAGGAAAATGTTCTCATACTTAAACTAAGATTCTACGCTCAAGCCTTGTTTCTTACTCCGGGGATAAAGTAATAGAAATTCAAATGTATGTCAATGATTTGGAAGACGTTTGGAGAGACTTAAAGTCAAATAAACTTTTTAAAAATTATATTTGATGTTTTAACGTGTCACGTAATTAAAGAGTTATACGAAAGTTTGTTCGAGCACAGAATTCGTGCTGGAGGATGAGAGCGGTTTCATGAATACGAGCCTCTGACACAAACATGTGTTATACTCTTGCTGTCGTTGTTCGTGTACTGTACCTATGCTGTTAGAGACACTGGTGTTGTGTACTACATTTTACCGACTGATAACTTAATACCTCATGCAGTATTGCATCAAGTGGCTATGAGTATTAATGGACTTAGCTTGGAGGGAGGGAATCTGAGTTTTACTTTTGTTCTCTTTCTGTTTGCCCTATTTTTTTCTTATTTTACGCCTCCCCCGAAGCAATCCCCGACAGGTTCAGTGAAATTGCATTGACAAGCTTATTCTACAAAAGGATTGTGCGGAGCGATTAGTGTTTGAGTCTGTACAAAATCGGAGGTTCTTCTGTAGCCATGCTCTCAGGAAACACCGCATATAGCAAATCTACTGTACCCAATACCTTGGATACTAATTATTTCCCTTTCTACAGAATGTTTAACATAAAAAGCTTGAGATTGTGACTTTACTTTGCTATTTATGTTTTGTATGTTGTAACTTACCAGATGATGGTGCAATTGGACCACGAGCCTTCGAGTGATAACGAAATAAATATGCTAATATTAAATATTAATGAGATGTTTGAATCACCTACTTAGATGGATCCCTTGTTGAATACTGTTACAACCTGATATTGGGGGCTTTTTCATGTCTTCTACGATTTAACCCCGAAAACGTAAGGTTTCGAAGTGGCAGTTTCATTCCCTACCAAAATGTCGACTAAAAGAACAATTGGCTTTCCTTCATACGATGTCACCGTTCTTACTCTATCAGTAGATGTGAATACAGTGAACTGTACCACAGTTCTGGTACACTGTAGCCGTATGTCTCGGTCGTTGTAATTACACGACTTATTGTGCGCTGTCTTGTGTGAGACTCCGAGTCGCCCCACGCAGTCGTAACCATAATGAAATAATAAACTCCTGGAATGGTCCTGGTTGTCGTCTCACTTCCCAGACAGGACCACGTTGGTTTCCTCCTTCAGCTCTATAATGCAATGGTCAGTCGTTGTGCGTGTCTGTCAGACCGGGTGTCTCCGGCTGTCTTTGTAACCATGGTATTGTCAATCGGCACACGATACACGTGCACGTATGTGATAGGTGCAGAATTCGATGTCTATCTTTCATCGAACACAACATTTGTATGATAACAGAAGTCTTTAGTGTGGCAGTCAACATTTGACTGAATTTCCAGCCAACACAAACTCGGGCCCGTGTGTGCCCTTGCAATGGCGACAGCATACTTCGGATGTACATGTACATGATGGCAATGACGGGGCGAAACCAAGTCATCCGAACGTAATACAATCAAAACATACATGGCAGGAACTATTACACTGAACATTACCCACATGTCTTGAAGGCACGACTCCGTACCGCCGGTACGGCTGAAATGTACCTGACGTCGACAGGTGACAAGGGGTGTGGCATTATGACGTCACTGACAAATACCGCCGGTCCGACCGAGTTAGTCGAATCCTGGACACCGTCCAAGGTGTTTCTATCGGGTAATAGGCCAGTGGCGTGTATTGGCACTAAAGACAATGGTTCCTGTCAAACGCGCTTGAAAAAATACTGTGGGACATGTATCTAGGGGTTGTCGGCGGATGTAAATTATTTACGAGATTAATATACTGTTTCATACGTTGTTCCAAACATTCTGTTTATGGTTGAAGGTTGGGGTTTTACATGCATGTTTAAATAGCACATGTTGTATACACCCGGATTATAAGGAAGGGGGCGGGTTGTCACACTTGCTCCATTGTGTGTGTGTGCAGTGATGGTAAGGATGGCCTGTATACACGTATCTCCCTGATCATTATGTTAACTGGTATATGGGGCTATGTGTTCCTTTTTTCCTCGCTTAGACCTTACTAGTACAACCCCCGTCATTACCTAAAGCTACCTGACCGTGCTGTGCGAACATGCATAAGATATTCAGACGCGGTAAAGGGGTGTTATTTATGACAAACCTATTCCGACAGGGCTGTCATATGTGTGTATAGATTATCACTGTAGCGCGGAAAACGAATTCGGGTCTTTGTCAAAAATCCGTAAATTGTGATTTACACATCAGCTCGGTGTCTATTTCTATGACCTTTTCATGGTTGGTGATCACGACTTCACAACCAGGTATATACCGTGGTTCATACTTTTGTTATAAATGGTTTATGTTCCGTAAACAGTAAATGACCAGCCACTACTCGCCTCTGTTTACCCCTGAAATAGGTCCCGGCTTTATGACTCCTTGATTGATAAAAATGGCCTTTCAATAGATTTTTGTTGTGTTTTCCATATGTTTATAATGACGGCGGTGCCCGTAAATCACACGCGTGCTAAATGATTAATGTCTATCTATGTTCTGCTAGCGATTCTATACCATAATCATACTCAATTCAATTCTAAAATTACTGCTAATTCGTCAAAACTATCTTTAAGTCTTTTTAAAGGCTAAATCCTGTACAGTCTCCATTACTCTGGGCGATTGACGAGGTGCTCCTCGGCTATTGTGGGGTTAAAGTACGTACACTCTAATTGTACCGAGGTATTGTATGATGTATTACGTGTTAAGGACTTCCTCGTGCGTATAATACGGGAAATCACAATGTTTTTAAGGTATCGTGCCATAGTTGCGGAAAATGGAATTTCTTATAGAAAATTGAGATAACAATTTAGAATACTTGTGTAGTTTGTTGGGAAAACGGAATTTATTACAGAATTTTAGGGAAGAACTGGTGTAGTTTGACAGGAGGGGCCGTGGTGGCGAAGTGGTTAAGTGGTCTGACATTCTGCTACCTCTAGCCCTCCACCACTGGGTCGCGGGTTCGATACTTACGTTGGGCAGTCACCAGGTACTGGCCGTCGTTCTGTGGTTTTTCTCCGGGACCTCCGGCTTTCCTCCACTATCAAAACCTGGCACGTTCTTAAATGATCATAGCTGTTAATAGCTGGACAGGAACACGGGATTTCGTATAGAATATTGCAATAACACTTTGGGGTGCGGAATTTCTGATAGAATAGTAAAATAGAAGTTTTTTGTCGGGAACAATATACAATATTGAAGTAGAAATGGTATATTTGTTACACGTGGGGGTACAGGTTACTATCTATGATTTACTATAAAAACCCAGTACATTAATACGGGTAGTTTATAGTACAAGTGCCCCATCATAATAGTTGTTTTACAATACTATAGGTTATAGTTAATGTAGGTGGACGTGAAAACGAATGTATGTCAGTCTTTCTGATTAGTTTTTGCTGTGGGGCATTTAATATTGGTCACTTCTTGTCTTTACAATTCAAACGACTACTTTGTGGATACTTTAATTGACAACAGTGACAACAGTATGTGGACAATCGATGTCCTTCTGTGGTACATAGAATTATATATATTACCAACAACTTATGAGTGTATATGTGTTTCCTTATGTAGTTACAATACACAGATTCGTAAATTTCTGTAAGTGTTTTGCACTTTTATCTGATATTCCTATTTGCATTATTTTGACCTTTGCTCATAAGTGTGCCAGCATGTCCTTCACGTGATTACGTACACATTGCACGGGCATTAGCGACTTACACGTGTATAATTACCGTGAGGTGACCTATACACTGCCGAGTACAAACCCATTACGGCCCCTCAGGACCCGGGCATCAGGGCAGCGGGCTCAGCAGTCGACGTCTGATTGTTACACTGACTCATATTTAACATGTAAAGTGCACAATACAAATAACAACCTCTCTTCGAGAGAAAATATATTTTTGTGTTTTGAAAGAGAAGAATAATAAAATCCGTTTTTTAATGCACCTGATCACCACTTTTCGAGTGGCCTGTTAATGGCTTAGGTTCGATAATGATGGAAGAAATGCGTATACTAAACAAAGCCTGTTATCGGTGGTAACGTCCGTCACCAGGAAGGCCACACGTCAGTACACACTCATTGGGTTCTCGCCCCTTGAAAAGTTTAACTGATCTTTAGTGAAAACAAACAGCATCTGTACCATTATGTCAATAACATAAGTAGTATGATCCAGCATACATTTTCACTTTTCACTCTTAAGGTTTTTTTCTCAAGATTTGAGTATTCATAAAAAAATATATAATTCTTTGTAATGGTTGCTACAATTGGTGAAACGGTTAGAATATATAGATGTTATAGAAACACGAATTACTTCCTGTTTCTAACCTGAAGACATAAATATTCAAGGGGTTAACTTCCGGCCTTATGCTAGTATGACGTAGAAGGGTCTGCATGATAGTCCCTTTCACGTTTATGAAAACACTACTGGCATGATAACGCACACTGATCAATGTTGTAGTGTTTTTTCAACCGCGCATGTTTTCGCTGTGGTGTTTTTTGTGTGTTGACGCAGTGGTGTTTTGTGTGTTGACGCCGTAGGTGTTTAGTGTGTTAACGTCGTGTTGTTTTGTGTGTTGACGCCGTTGGTGTTTAGTGTGTTAGGCCAAACGCCGTGGTGTTCCATGAATTGACAAAGTTGGTGTTTTGTGTGTTGACGCTGTTGTGTTCCATGTGTTGACGCAGTTGGTGTTTTGTGTTTTTTTGTGTGTTCACACCGTGTCGTTTTTAGTGTTCACGTCGTAGTGAGTTTCTTCTCTTATGTTATTTGGAGTTTTCAACACAAAAAGTAAAGACAGCTATAAATCAGCTTTGAAGCGTACTCAACAAGTTAACGATCTTCCAATTTACTGAAACTTTGATATGTAAACACGAGAACATCCAATAAGGATGCCATCATGTACACACTTAGATCGGCGAATCTGTTGCAAATGCCTGAATTATTGTCATCGGTGCAGGGAAGGGTGAAATTGGTAATTGTGTGGCAGGGGGACGCCGGAAACATTACAAACAATATTTACCGGAAGTACACGTCTTCAATGTTTATGTTCTATTAATTTCATTAATTCATATTTTGCATGCCAAAAAGCTCCCTATCGACTTATCCGAGGAAATATCATAAGTCTTATGCGGCGTTGTAACGATATCTATACAAGGTGTATGGCAGACCATCAGGGGGTTTCTTATACCTGCCTAGTATACAATTTGTCGGCTGAAAGGCAAAGTGTCCTACTCAATTATTCCACCCGCTTCGTCTCGCAAAAACATTGATCTTTCCTTTGTATCAAAATATTGGATTTCTCCAACGCATCCGAGCACAACGAATTTGTCGGTCGAGCGAAGAGCCTTTTCCAAAGGTGAACTGGAATTACCGTTCCGCGATCCGTGGCGCTCTAAAGTTTCCGTCAAGCCGTCCCTACTCGTCAGCTATAGAACTAGGCCTAGGAACCCCTGTCGGGATAATCTCGATGCTACATGCAAATACACTCAAGAAGTCTCTCCCCGTTCACTAGTCTGAGGTCCCACCAGGCCAATAAATAGATATTTTGTCCCATTTATTAAAAACATACAAAAGGTCAATTATTTCTCTCTCTCGTAGAGTCAAACCAGTGCATTTGTCGTGTCAAAGCGCTGGGTTTTCGGGTACATATAAGGTTGCAGGATCTAAATAATAAATGTCAATGGCGAACGGAAAATGACATCTTACTGGATTAAATCGACGTTTAAGAATCTGCCATAATGTCTGTTATAGCTAAACTATACAAAGACGCGTAGTCTGTGTATAGAGTCGACAGCCATGTCAGCAATACAAAAATTGTAGCCACCTATTTTTCTATGCCCATCAGGTTTTATACCTGTCAAGGACGAGTTAACTGGCCATGAACCTTTATTAATTCTACACAAACTCAATGTAGACAACATCCAAAAGACATTACTAATTTGCCGACGTTTTTTTCGGTGGATCTTGTTTCTCTTGTGTCTTCCTGATACCTGTAACCAAGTTTGTTTGTTTGTTTGTTTATTGCTTAACGGCCCAGCAACAATAGAGTCATCTAGGGCCAACTGTTACCAAATAAATGTTGCATGTTTCCCAGTGTATTCTACAACAACGATATATTGCTTTTAATTTTCGAGCTTAAACCAACTGGAATTTCGTTCGTTCAATAAAACAATGTAAGCGAAAATATACATTTAACGTTTATAATAATAGTATGTTATTAAGTTTTGGCTAGACTTCATACTTAACGAATAAGCTAAAAACAATAAGGTAACTTTTGCTTTGCTCGGTATGCTATTAGGAGGCACGGTGGTGTAGTGGTAGGACGCCGGGCGTGTGACCGAAGGGTTGCGGGTTCGAGTCACGGCACGGCACTGTGTTGTATCTTTGAGCAAGATATTTTACTCCGTTTGTTCCAGTCTACTCAGCTGTAAATGAGTACGTGGTTGGGCAGTGTTAGAATTGTTGAATGCTAGCTGTGAGCGCCGAAATGGCAGCACCGGCTGTATTTTCCCCATGGAGTTGAGAAAGATATTGGCTGGTTGCAAAGGCCCTTTAACCAGGATATTAATTTGTGAATCGCTTTGAGACGACCTACGAACTAGATTTTGATAAAGGGGTATATTAGAACCTCGAATTATTATTATTATTATTACTAATACGACCTATTCTGTGTATTACGTTTGTTGTGTCTACTCATTTTCCCACCAGTGTCTACGTGCTTGTCCTTGTCATACTATATCTGTGAGGGACCCTCATGGTCTGCCGAAATGTACCATATCCCACCAGCTTCACCAATGTGTCTACGTGTCTATGTGTTCTAATCAACACGTTTGTCACTGTGTCCCGATCTGCTCCATTCTATGTCCTTTTTGCTATGTTTACCTAAATGAACCCCACATCAGTCTTGCTGTTACTAATTGTACCCGCTCGTAACAGTCTTGTTGTTGTGGCTTCAAGTGTTCCCTCCCAACAGTCTTGTTTTCTGTCTAAAATTGCCTCCTTCTCAACAGCCTTGCCACTGTGTCTAGATATGCCCTCCTCCCAACATTCGTATTACTGTATCTAGACGTGTCACCTCCAAAGTCTTATTGCTGTGTCCAGATATGCCCAACTCCATACTCTTGTCACTGTCTGTATATGTCTTCTTCCAAACACATTGCCGTATGTTTTAGATATGCATCCTTCTTGGTCGTATTACCGAGTCTAAATGAGTACCTCCCTATTCGCGTCCATATGAGGAACAGATAATCTCTGGTTGTCGGCCGTGTGTTCCCCTACCCCAGGCATTACGGTGGTTCTGACACTAATGCCAGAGGAACAACGCAACAATGTTGATTGAAATAGACAATGGAGAATTATTTTGCGGGCGCCGAATTAAATATTTATGCTTATCCTCAGCGGCACGAAGGCACAGCACGCACAATGGCGCGTAAAATCATCGTGCCGAACACGCAAAAAGTATCGAACAGACCGAGATACCCGAGGGCTGCTGAAAGCGATGTTATATACGATGCAAGTTGGTCATACACACGCAACCAAGGACAGGCAACCATCAAATTTATAACGTAAAAAACACGGGTTGCGGACAGGCAACAGTCAACTGTACATAGTAAAGCGTGCTGGTATCCGTCAACAGTCAACCCGACTCACGCAATAGTCGTGTGGAGTCAGCGCAATGGGCAGACTACGAGTTTACAAAATATAAATCATTTAACAGGGGGTAAAATGTCATTCACCACTTTTACTGGCTAATTTAATTTGTTGTTATATATTATTTTTGTACACTTTGTCCAGAAATCTCCCGAATACATGTTTGTGCTTGTTTATAGTTCCAAATGGGCAAAACGCATCACGCTAGGTGGGATTAAAGACAGCATGGACAAAATATCTGTAGATAACGAAACAGAACATATTTAGTAATATGTACAAATGTAGGATCATAGAAAGCGACCATTACTTTGACCTCATTACAATCGTTTCTTTCATGGTACCAACTTAAGTAACACGGATACAAGGATCGCTTCTATGTTCCCCATTACAACATATGAAACGCTTATTTTTCTGCTAGCCCCTCTTTTGCTATTCTTTCCATGGTTTCTATTTTGACGCCTTTTCTAATATCATCTGACATCGTCATATGTCGTTTTTTTTTGTAATGGCAGTAAACCACAAACGAACAGTACTTTTCCCCCTTAGTAAGTTAGGGGAAATCAGAATGGGTTCCAATGGATTCTATGGTTTTCGATTGTTTCCCCCTTTCCTAAAAATGAATTGGTACTTGTAAAATGTGGCTTAAAATCAGATCAACATTTTCATAATTACTTCATGACCAGAAGGACCTTGATGAACATCTTTGTTATTGTTAAAGTGGAATCAACCTGTTTTTTGTTAGAAATGTATTGAGGATAAAAGTGCAAAATGTGCTTCTTCATATTGATACATTAAATTTGAGGTTTTCATATACACGTCTTTAAAAGTTTGCAGTAACTTGAAGATTACATATTTGGAATTTCCGAGTTGTTAAATAACGATGAATTTGGTATATTTTCAAATTAATTAGAACGAGAGTAATATTACTGTTCGGTATTTCTTTTAAAAACGTTTCTCTGAGAACTAAGTTACACAAGGTCCGAATATTTACCCTGCAGTTAAAGCAATGCTTAGCAACAAGGTGTTCTAAACATATTATCATCAGCTGGACTCCACGAACAATATGGCAACGGAAGATTCGTTCTGGCACGCCGTAGTATTGTGTGCATGTACAACTCAGAGAATAGATTCTTAATTCATAACTGTTTGATGGTCATGAAGTAAGTTTAAGTTAAGTTAAGTTTATTACCAATACAGGATCAGTTAAGATCCTCTACACCGGACTCAAATATACAATTATAATTATACATTAAATAAATAAATTGTGACAAAAGTTCCGATTTCTATAGAATTTCGGACTTATAATCATATGAAAGCTTTTGATCTTCCTAATGCTTATCTAACCTGTTTTTGAAATAATTTATTGTTGGTGCCGAGATTACTTATTCTGGGAGATTTTTTCCATATTATGACTTCGCACAGACCAACAAAGATGTTCCTGATATCTAATTCACAATGCTGTGGAAATAGCTTTTTCGAATGTCCTCTTGTCCCCTGTCTTTGGACCATGTCCCCTGTCTTTGGACCTTGTCCCCTGTCTTTGGACCTTGTCACCTGTCTTTGGACCTTGTCCCCTGTCTTTGGACCTTGTCCCCTGTCTTTGGACCTTGTCCACTGTCTCTGGACCTTGTCCACTGTCTTTGGACCTTGTCACCTGTCTTTGGACCTTGTCC
>JAUMHH010155900.1:0-18416 GCA_032359455.1 Chlamys rubida | reverse complement strand
ACAACATGTTACATAACCCACCGATACACGTCAGACAACAAAACACATAGCCTAACCACACATGTCAAACAACATGTTACATAACCCACCGATACACGTCAGACAACAAAACACGTCGCCTAACCACACATGTCAAACAACATGTTACATAACCCACCGATACACGTCAGACAACAAAACACATAGCCTAACCACACATGTCAAACAACATGTCACATAACCCACCGACACACGTTCCCCAAACTTAAGTCACCTAAGGCATCTTCACAGGTGCATGTACATAACTTTTGACATGTATTCACTACTATCATACTTTTATTCTATTTAAGATAAATATTAAATTTGTTGTTATCCAAACCGTCATTAACAAATTAATTTAAAATTCTTACCAATGAATAGTTCAACAACCTGATTAATCTCACAAGTATAAACACACATGTACTGCGATTCTAATTAACATGTGTTCTGCACCGGTGAAATGTAGAAAAAAATATATATCAATATGCCGTAACTTGCTTGCATTGACTTTAATCGTTTTGCCTTCCATGATTTACATAGTTGCATATGAATGGGATTTATTGGATTTATGTGTACTCTGATCCCTTTAAAATTATTGTTTTTGTGGAATCTGGTTGTTGTGTCTTTGTGAGACATGTACATGTAAAATATTTACGACAGTCACAACATCTGTGTAGTATCTTTGTGAGACTTAAAGTATGTACCTCTTTCTGAACATTGTAAAGTGTCTGAGTAAGACATAAATAGATGTGTAGTACAATACTACCCCGGTGAGACTTTAACAACGGTAATGTAGCGTATATAAACTTGAAACGTCGTAAAGTACCTTAGGCACACCTTGACATTGCTATATACCTGTAGTAAACCAGTGGAACTTGAACGGCTACGCAGTCCGTACCTTAATTAGTGGTCTTTAAAAAACCAAATTAGTAATTTCAAGAAATTTGAATAACGTTATTATACGTTATTGACACTTGGATAGCGTTAAACATGTAATACCCAAGTGTTGTTTTTATCTACAGATTCCTTAAGTCTGTAGTACATTAATCAGATTAACCATTGTGGTACCATCGATTCTAGATAATGGAATTGGTTTGTACATGTGACATCGTAAAGAAACTCGAATAGCGTTGTAGTACTTTATCCCGTCATACAATGTAATCATAACTTGCAGTAAGCATCTAAGACTTATTTTAGACATGTGTCATGACAGTTTTAAAAGTACCTCAGTAAGATTTATCTCCAGATAGACAGTCATTACAGCAATCATAATCACGTTATAGCGACCACATTCGAGCTAGCTAAGATAAGTGTAGTGATAGACATTATGTCTCAAATCCTAGAATACATTATTTTGATGTACTATCATATATATCTTTTAGCATCTGTCTTCAAGTAACTGATATAATCATGTGCTAAATATGTCACCCTGAAAAGATGGCATTTAATATAAATGAATATATGCGGGTTTTAAATACATTTTGTGTTTTTCAATTACCGGGACAAGCGGTCAATCCATTAACTACAATCGTCCATGTCGTGGTATAACCAGATTTTATTGAAAACCAACAGCACCACATTCTGTGATGCTGATCTTCCCCCTGTTCAGCAGTGTTATGAGTATATACCGACTTGTTTCCCACACCGGTTATGGTCAAACACGGGAGAGGTTAATCCGTATTGATTTGTAGCTTACGAGAAAAGCAAAAATAATCTCGATGTTTTTCTTCCACAATTACACGTTGCCATCCACCATCGGGACAAATTTCCTGGCTATAAACCCGTATATCCGGATCACATAGACTGTATGACTGACTGCCATCCACCATCGGGACAAATGTCCTGGCTATAAACCCGTATATCCGGATCACATAGACTGTCCGACTGACTGCCATCCACCATCGGGACAACTATCCTGGCTATAAACCTATATATCCGGATCACATAGACTGTCTGACTGACTGCCATCCACCATCGGAACAAATATCCTGGCTATAAACCTATATCCGGATCACATAGACTGTCTGACTGACTGCTATCCACCATCTGGACAAATATCCTGGCTATAAACCCGTATATCCGGATCACATAGACTGTCTGACTGCAGCTGTCTACTACGCTAAAGATTAGCTATATCGGTTGTGATTTAGAATTGGGTCTGAAATCTTCCTCATACTCCGTATGTCATGTCACGATCATGTCTATTTGAAATAAATCCAAATGAAGTACAAACATTAGTCAATTATATACCACAAACGTCAACAAACAAACTTGGAAGTCGCTCGAAGTTAACAGTTAATAAGAAACTGGAAAAACCGAGAAGACAGCAAACTGTTAGACTGGATACCAGCCCGTAATTTTGTTTGTAAAGAATTTTTAAGTCGTATTATTATTTGCTTCTAGTGTATCTCCCCATAAGCATTCAAATGATAAAACAAGAGACGACGTTGTTTCTGTATGATTCAATATTCTAGAGATGTGGTCAGTCTATCAAAAGGTAGGACATTTACATTGAACCTGCAACAACGATATACAAGAAAGTAAAACAACGATTTAAAAATTTAAAAATTTAAATGTAGTTGAAACCAAGGTCATGATTGAACGATTTCCTTATTGTTAACTGAAGCTTTTTCTTTAGATTCTCTGGACTAAATATTTTCCTGGTCAACTGATCATAAATATTCATAAAAATATTGTCACTATAGAATTGTCTGGAGTAGCGAATCTTCTGTGACATGTAAACATGTGGTTAGTATGTTACTACCAAGGACATGTTAATTGCCAACGGTTTCATTTGAGTACTATATCAAGGAAACATCAAATACACTAACCTTACTGAATAATGCATCTTGCAGATTCAGTATTATGGGAGCGACTGAGCTAAGGAAGACACCAATCAAAAGAACATAAGACAAATATTCCAAACGTTATAATTGATGAAGCTGACACAGATTGTCATCTACGATTTCCTCCTAGGAGCTGGGGTAACAGAGAAAATCCTTTATTTACTTAATAGTCATATTATTTGCCTCATTAATCAGGCAGTGCAAGACAACAGGTTATTTTCCCTATGTCCCCACATTGGTGGCTGATCTTACGATGTTGTAGAATGTATCCCGTCCACGTCACCCGAAGCATGGTGTGACATGTTACAATCAGAGAAATATCCGTAATCCGTTATTACAGTGATGTTCTTCCATTTGATCTGAAACAAATTAAATGGCATCGACAAATGTCAACTCTCATTAATCGGTGTGTGTGAGTGTGAGCGACTGTCTTAATTCTGACGCAGTATGGGTTGCTCCGATATATTGCCCTAATAATCAACCAATGGTAAGATGGCTACCAATTCAGAATATTTTCAATTAAAATTACCAGCCAATGGATGTGTTGCTTTTAAAACTAGGTTGAAATTGAAATTTGAAGAACGCATGTTCTTCGTTCTAACTTAACTGTTAATACACTCCTCAACTATCGGGAAAAAACCCACATAGATGTCACACCGTTGGCTTACAACAATATCCGTGTTGTTGACGTATACGAAAGACTGTGGGATTTAGTATTCAATCCAGATATCACCGGAGGTCGTACGATAGCAATGGCTAATTCGGGATATTTGTGGAGACGAGGGAAGAGGTTCACACTAGACGACTTGTCTCTTAGCTGTGGCATGTATTGATTTTTTACAACACGAAGAAAAAACCCCACTGACATCGTAAAGTACAGCGCCACGATCATTCAGTGTCTCAAAACCTGCAAATGCATTATTAAATACTGGCAGTAGGAGATGTTAAATTATTATATATATCTGTCTAGGTCGTTTTAAGCGTTGATGTACGAGGCACTGGTGTTAATGAAATGCCTAGCTCCCCATGGTCTCATGTGATATGCTTTACGTTGTTAGCTGAATTATTTAAATCGTGCTGCTGGAAACAAATACACTCACGTATAGATACATATATGTAGTCCTGGTGATTATTTCTATATATCGTGATGGTTAACTAGCCATATAATATAACACCTTGTTAACTATCATCCAGTAAAATAGTACGTCGTTAACTATCACCGCGTAAACTATCGACCTCTAAACTAACACATTGTATACCATCACTCTGTAAACCAACACTCTGTAATCTACTAACCTACTAACTGACACCATGTAAATTACCGACCTGTAAACCAACACCCTGTAAACAACACCCTGTAAACTAACACCCTGTAAACTAACACCCTGTAAACCAGCACCCTGTAAACTAACACCCTGTAAACTAACACCCTGTAAACTAACACCATGTAAACCAACACCCTGTAAACCAACACCCTGTAAACCAACACCCTGTAAACTAACACCCTGTAAACCAACACACTGTAATCTACTAACCTACTAACTGACACCATGTAAATTACCGACCTGTAAATCAACACCCTGTAAACTAACACCCTGTAAACCAACACCCTGTAAACCAACACCCTGTAAACCAGCACCCTGTAAACCAGCACCCTGTAAACTAACTCCCTGTAAACCAACACCCTGTAAACTATAAACCTATAAACCAGCACCCTGTAAACCAGCACCCTGTAAATCAGCACCCTGTAAACCAGCACCCTGTAAACCAACACCCTGTAAACCAACACCCTGTACACCAACACCCTGTACACCAACACACTGTACACCAACACCCTGTACACCAACACACTGTACACCAACACCCTGTACACCAACACCCTGTACACCAACACCCTGTAAACTAACATCCTGTACACCAACACCCTGTACACCAACACACTGTACACCAACACCCTGTACACCAACACCCTGTAAACTAACATCATGTACACCAACACCCTGTAAACTAACATCATGTACACCAACACCCTGTAAACCAACACCCTGTAAACTAACACCCTGTAAACTATAAACCTATAAACCAGCAGCCTGTAAACTAACATCCTGTACACCAACACCCTGTACACCAACACACTGTAAACTAACACCCTGTAAACCAACACCCTGTAAACTATAAACCTATAAGCCAGCACCCTGTAAACCAGCACCCTGTAAACCAGCACCCTGTAAAGCAGCACCCTGTAAGGCAGCACCATGTACACTATAAACCTATAAACCAGCACCCTGTAAACTATAAACCTATAAACCAGCTCACTGTAAACTAACATCCTGTACACCAACACCCTGTACACCAACACCCTGTAAACTAACACCCTGTAAACCAGCACCCTGTAAACTAACATCCTGTAGACCAACTCCCTGTAAACTATAAACCTATAAACCAGCACCCTGTAAACTAACACCCTGTAAACCAACTCCCTGTAAACTAACACCCTGTAAACCAACATCCTGCAAACTATCACATTGTTAGCTATTAGCCTGTAAACCAATACCCTGTAGACTATCACATTGTTAACTATTATCCTGTAAACCAATATAATGTAGACTATCACATTATTTACTAATATCCTGTTAACTAATACTCTGTATACTATCACATTGTTAAATATTAGCCTGTAAGCTATCACCTTGTAAACTAACACCCTTTAAACGACCACCTTCCACAGACTATATATCACTGGTGTCACATGTGGAAACGCTGTACACCCTTCCGGAGTTACTGGTGTTGACACTGATTTATTGGGTTTACGATGCTTCTCTGTTTGTTTTGATATCCTCTTGGATCCTCTTGGGCCCTTTGGTTTTTTTAACGTTGGAAAGAAGTGTATATAATACAATATGATCCTTAAAAAACCGTGAATATAGAGGCAATAGAATGGGATGACGAATTTCGAGATAACGGTCACCATTGCTAGTGTATGATACTAAAAATACATCAGACATGAAATTATATTAAATCAGAGTGCATGCTGGTACCTATTAGCCATTCAAAGGCAGACAGACCATTCGAAATTAAATCGTTGCAATTTCGTGGTTTTACAACTACCAGTGTATTTGATGGAACAGGTGCAGAGTCATGAAATCCAGTACACAGGAAATCAGCAGATAAGAAGCGCTGCGTAAACTGCCTTAATTGACGAGGCTGAAATAAAAAATGAAGTTTAAAATGTCAAATAGCATTGCGGGAGCTCTCTGTGATCGTATCAGCATAATCGGCTACTCAATATTTTGATGAACTTGATAACGATACACACCAATGTAGAAATACCGTTTTAGGCAAACAATTTATTCCAATGTGAGTATATCCTTGTACCATGTACTATAGGACTGTTCTACTTACTTTACATTTACAATTCAATTTTACGTTGATTTGCGTGATTGTTTCCACACAAAAATGAAACTGTAGAAATAGTTGTATAACACTATTTCTCTGTTTTAATGATCATGATTTCTTGACAATTTTGTTATTTAAGTTAATTTAAGCACATTTGGACAGGATGCATGCGTTGATTTGTCAGAATAAACAGTCGCTAAATACCGTAATGTATTGAGACACAGTAACAATGTCGATTTCGTGATCGGAAAAGGTATTGCATCAACTGCATGAAGATATAAGGAAATACTGTTTTGTGTCATACACCATAGTCATGCCACTGTACTCCTGTTATCACAATGTAGGCGCAGCTTTAGGGGGAAACTATCATGAAATGACACTGTGGGAAGATGACCCTTTAACTTAATACGGGAATTCTCATAACTTTTAGATTTTTTATTCAACGGTTATATGGTTTAACCAGGAAAAAAAACAATTTTAGGAACAGGACATTCTGTTAATTCAATTGAGAAGAGAGGACCCATAATGCAAATCATCTTCTATAATAAGGTTTCGGGTTAATCTCCTCCGATTATAGGATTCCTCCTTGAACCCTTAACAAAGTATGATTTTATAGTGAAAGTGGACTGGGAATTCTTAGTGTACGTGAAAATGGAAAGTGTCCCCACGGATGGCCTCGCGAGGTAAAGGAGGATAATTACAAAGCGTAGCATCAGCGCCGCCTGCTCTGACTATAGACAATATTGGCATCGCACTACCTGGGCGCTGAGGCAAAGCACAGCCAACAGCGCAGAGGATGTATTGGGTTTGTTTGGGATGCGTAGCCGTGTTTACTGATGACAGAATATGAATTGAAATCCAAAGGCAACCATGAAGGAACTGAACGCATTCTCAGGGATTATAATCGTGGCACTACAGTTTATTACAGGTATGTAAGCACTTTGTGATGTTTTCGAGTTGTCATCGTAGAGAGTTTCTTGTTTACATTTTGCGTTTTTTCCTCTAGATATCGCGTTGCTGTTGACAACATTGCAGCGGGAACATGTACAGTGTTTGCTGTAGGCTACATATCTCGTGACCGAGATTCTCTTATTTAAAATGACCTCGTGATTTCATGAGAGCAATCAATGCAAAATCTCAAATCATGTTGTCAGCCTCTCGGTGGCACTTTAAAACCATTTGGGAGAGTGTCACTATTATGAACTTTGATCGCTCTCCAGTCGCTTGTGCTGGCCAATGTGATTGCTTTGTTTACGTTTTGCTTTTTCTGAATTTTCCATGTACAATTTGTACTATGCTTTTAGGAGTCTTTGAATGGTGCAAGGGACGAAGGAAAGTACCCATGAAATTTTCGCGTGATACAGTAAACATTGCAGAATTGTAAATAAAAAACATTTTTTAGGAACCATTATTTGTCTTGGAAACGGTTATTTTTATTTTTATTTATTGCTTAATTTTATAAGACAATTTATTATTTTTGACTTCACTATCATTTTTTTTAGTAATATAGATTGTATAACCTAATTTGAACAGTTTTGGGTGTATGTTAAGTAAACATTGTTTAAAGCTTTAAAGCACACTCCATATGACCTTCATGGGTTGGTTCACACACCATATGACCTTCATGGTTCAGTTCACACACCATATGACCTTCATGGTTTAGTTCACATACCATATGACCTTCATGGTTTAGTTCACACACCCTATGTCCCTCATAGTTTAGTTCACACACCATATGACGTGGTCAAATTATGAATGCATGACGTATGAAAGCAAGTTACTTAATGATTAGCTTCTAAAATAACATAAAACAGCCGCCGGTAAACTCTTCATAATCAGAAATCATGTGAATATGAGTTCTATCTTCCGGAAATCTTAAACTTCTGCTTTTAATAAAGCTTGTTAATTAGTTCCTAATTAGTGGTATAGAACACACATAAAGTTGTTCGGACGATACTTGATGAATGTCTAGTAGTAACAATGATTGAAGGAAACATGCTAATATGTCCGTGAAGATTCAAATACATTCAGTTGTTAGACAGACAGACAACGGGTTCACAATTCAAATCAAAGCTTTAAGCATGGACGATGCACAATTATTGTCGGCGACGCAGCATTGAATACTGACATTTGGTGAGTGTAAATTTAAGTATAGATAATACACGGTAAATTGCAATGAAGACAAAAAATACATAATGAATGTCAAACAAGACACAGAAAATACGCAGAATGTACCTGATGAATGGCAAGGAAGGAAAACGGGATTGTTTATCAAGATAAGCACATGGAAGGTACACGATAAAAGACATGGACGACACATGGTAGAAACACGATGGATGGAAAAGAACTCACGTGGAGGATAAAGGTGAATGACAAGGAAAACATATGGTAGATAAACGATACCTGGCAAGGGAATACACCTGGAAGGAGCACAAGAATGGCAAAGAAGATACACGATGAATGACAAGGAAGGAAAAGTGGGTTGTGTATCATGGCAAGCTTATAAAAAATACTTAATGAATGGCATGTACGGCACATGGTGAAACACGATGCACCGCAACGAGGGAAAAGGAGTGTATCAAGAAAAACACATCAACGCGATTTCATTTCCCCTGGTACATTCTATGCATATTTGTCTGAACATGCTAGAAAGTTCAATACCTGCACTTGGTACGTTCATATGCAGTTATCATGCTGTTGTGAAACGCATAAAACACCATACATTATTAACAAGGTTGCCTGAAACCAAAGAATATACATATCGACGTTTGTACGCGACTGATATAAATGTCTTTTGACATTGAACATATTCGTAAGAGATGTTAAGTTGTGATATTTTGTTTTCTAATTGGTATAAATATATGTATACCAGACACTGCACGTGCGTAGCATTTCCAGTAATCATTAGTCAGTGTGGATTGGGTTTTTTCTAGGCTAGATCATGTATGAAGTTCAGCGATCATGCCTTTTGGACAGAAAGGTTTGGAATTGTTTCACGTGAGGACAAATCATTGAAATGATCAAAGCTGTGGTTTTAATATTGTACAATACAAAATTCAAATAATTTATATATTACACTTATAAAATATTTCAGATATAGATTTGGAAAAAGTTGTAGCTTAAATCATGTTTCTAAATAAACATAAAAAATATGCTGTTACTTAAATGATTAAAGATGACAATGAACACCTATCAGAATGACGTATTTCTATTTGACATGATTTGAGTGTATAAAAGTAAAGCACGGAAATTGTAAAATGTCAGCTTGAATTTGATGTGAAAAAAACAAAACATGAGAACCTTTTGAAAATAAAAACAGAAATAATAGACCTGTTGGCATTGGCCTAATTCTCGATATCAGTTGTTTCTGAAAACTGAATTCGATATAAGCCAGCATATCACCACCTTGCCCAAGTAGGCAACATATGTATATCTGTTATATTGGCCTTCACAGTAGTGAAGCTATAGCGGCTTCAGGCCTCCTGGTGCTACACATATACGGAAATGTTTGTTGGCTGGATCACAAATATTTCTCAAAGATTTTCCATTTCTGCAAATGTTTTTGTTTTTGTTTTCAGGAAGGCTTTTACCATGAACTTAGAAATTATACGCATCAGTATGCTAGTCTGTCTCCTCCGGCAACCCAAAATCACAATTTAATTATACAAGTACAGTTTAACGGGTTTTGTTTTCAAAATATAAAGATTGGAAAACTAACAAAAAGGATATCAAATGATAAAACGGATTCCGAAATAGTCAAACTATTGGTCGTGAAACATTTATCTAGGTCCCTGTGAAGCCGTTAACCCTTAATATCAAAACCGTTCTCCTGTTCAAACTGAACTTTCATTCTCATTAAAATGTGACATTTAAGCTTAGGCACAGAAACTGATTTTAAGTGTGATAACAGTTTTACGACTACAAAATCATATCTCCACAGTATATGTTAACGATATGTAAGCAACGGTTGGTTTCGATTTACAAATGTACGTGATGCCATTAAATGTATACATCAAAATCAGGAAGTGACTTAGTCATACATTTTAAGTATAAAAGCCATCGACGTGTGTAGGAGTGGATAGGATAATGCACAGGTTAAAAGAAAATTTGTGTTCCATGACAATGTCTTACTTTTTTTGTTAAATATATTATTCTAGATAAAACTGAATAGAACAAAATGTGGAGTTTGAATAACCAAACATCAGTAAAACTAATTGTGTGCTTCAGATATGTTATAGCGGCAAAACTAGGTTCATCGGCATGCTGTCTTATCGAAACTGTTCACGAAGAGATAAGATGTTTTGCTAAAACCCTAAACGTAATGGAATAGGAATTCCAAAGTAGACATTAACAGCGGGCAGCCAATAAAACTAAATACGTTTCTCTGTATACGTATGCTTTATACACTGGGCATGTTATTTCAGGACGAGAGATAAGATCATTCTTTTTTGCAATTTCAAATTATCACTTACTAGTTACACAACAAAAGGAGTACTGAATTGCGAAGGACATTCCGAATAAGTAATCTCCAAAATTCGTCGTCGGAATTAAAAAAAAAAAGTAATATGGTAATTACTTATCATTACATTTAATGTTAAGATGAATAATCAATATCTACCATGCGGAGGCATAACGATAAATTGATGGCAACAATCCAATTATCTGTCTATCGTGTTTTACTCATGAATTATTATGCATCCTTGGTTGTGAATATTGCAAGTGCACTCTTGGGATTTGAAGTGAAAATGTATAACAAAAGTGGATATGGCGTCCGATAATCGCAGCACTGTAATTGCAGTATGGAAGAAAACAATTATGTCAAGGTCATTCAAGATTACTGAAATCGACAACAAATCGATATTTCACTTACAAGACAACCAGTGATGAAATGGATAAAACTATGTCCCCAGTATACCACTGGTGAATTTAATAGACAAGCATGTTATACATGTTACCAAATGGCGGTGCTCAACTGAATTTCGGGATGTCGCCTTCGATATTTTCGAACTTGACTGGACTAATTCCGATAATAAAGTCGTAACGCATAGTGATTAGTGTATTGATTCGTGTCACTAACCACACCACCTCACTGTAATTGTACTAAGTATTGATTTTCCAGTGTCACCGGAGTCCCTAACACTAACAGCTTGACGATATCATGTATACGAAAAAAAGATAACGTTTACTATGTCCTGATATAACAACCATAACATGAAGTCTGTTAAACATTTAGCAGATATCTGATACAATTCGTTTTATAGATTTAATCTGACAAAATTGTGACGTTTGGGAAGTTTTTGAAGAACTTTCAAATGCAGTAAGCTTATCTGCTTTAAAGCACAATATTTTTTGTAACAATGCATTCCATATAATTAAGGTTAGTAGTAGTTCTAAAGGCGGACACTGATTATCTCCGAGTGCGGTTACCTTCATTTTCTGTAGTTTATTAGCGCATGTGTGGCCGTCAGTTTATTGGCCTTAATGGTATGTCATACAAATATAGTCTGAGGGAGAGTGTTTTTTTGTTCAAAGATATTTTTATTTATTTCTCTTTCGTGTTTAATTTTATCTCGATCACGGAGTATATACGCGAACCTGTAATTCTACATGTTTGAATGTAACCAATATCATGACAATATCTCCACACTTTAGAAAAGTTGCATACATATATATACATGTATAATAACTATGACTTCCTTTGACTATAGTAGATCAATTTGAAAGGTCTCAATTAGCTGACCTAATGTGCGTCGTAAAGCCTTCCCTTTACACGAACCGTTAGATGTTCAATCTTTGATTGCTGATACGTTGTCTGGTATTATAATTCCGTTCTGTTGAACCTTTTAAACTTACAATGATGTTTTCAGAAGAAACTTAGGTATAGCTGTGTTGTTCATATCCTACAGCATATCAATATACCCAGACTACGTAGTTCATAATACGTGATATCGCCGTTAAGATATTTTCATAGATATGGATGTTCCCTGAAGTATTTACTTATTATCCTGTCTGTAAATGCATCTCTGATTTGGCCATGTAGTGGTTTGCTCATTTGACTTCTGAAAGTCTTTTTATTAGAGGATATATTACGCCTTGCTTTGGAAATCAATTCCGTTACGTCCTTGAGTCATAATGGTGTTGTTTTATAACCTCCGCGTGGTACCTTTGTCACGAAAACAGTCCGAAGCTGGGGAAATCAAAAAGAAGATAGCCCCGGAAAAGATGGTAAATGCAGTAAAAATAGCAATGAAAGCTCTCTACCTGTGTCATTAATGACGTATGGACTGAGCCATAGGAAGTCGCAACGGATTGATGCATAAACTTATGTAAAACTCTATAGGATCTGCGTGCTACTGATCATCCTACAAAGTAATGAAAATGCCATCTAACGTCTATTGTCCCCACCGCTATTACCAGTATGCTACTATGTTTGTTTGAATGCTGACTACTATGGCTGCTTTGTGCCTATGTTTGGTATCGTAATATTGAACAACTATCTTTGCTAATTAAAATCAACAATAATAGAATAACTTTAAAATCAGTTACACATTTTGCATGCAATGTATATTCAATAAAGTAACGGAAATTGATTTCTATGTAATTTAAGATTAGTTAAGGAATCGATTTATCTTACATTACCATATAAACTATTTACAATCATGAAATGTCAGTTTCGAAAGTTCCATGAATCCCTCTTACTTAAGTTTGTATTCCAATGTAACATCACATATCTCCTTGGTTACACAAGTAATTGGTTTTATTAAGTGATAATTGTTAAGACGGTATGCTAGCTGTTCCCCTCATCTGTCATAGTCTGGCGGTGCATTACAGTGTTTTACAGCAGCCCGCACCATTAACATTAACAAATAGCTGATGGCAGTGTAGGTGTTTTGGAGAGTTAAGACGTCATTATTAGCAATTTAACTGGGCAATTCCTCTGTTGTGTTGCTGTTCGTTGCTCACAGTTTACTCCTTGTAAGTTACTTGTGAGTACGGCGTTATCAACAGAACCAGGGAACAGCAGAATACACGGATTTCGATGCAATATAAGTATCATTGTCTTTTTGTCTATACTAAATTAAAATCATTATGCAGATTTACTTATTATTAAGGTTTTTATACACTGCCATACACATATAGAATGCAATATGATATTGAATAATGACTGATATGTTTGATTAGATTTACATGTTTGATAAAGTTCAGGTATAGGTTTCAGGAATATAACGAGTTTCTGTTTCCCAAAGGACATGTGAATTTTCAGAAGCGAATCAGAAACTCGCAATGAAAATATATCGAGAGACTTACCGTTTCTTGAATGTGTTTGCGCTTTGTCACGTGATTGGCTCGGTTAATTCTGTCAACATGCTTCGAAAACTGCCGAGGGAATAAATCTGTATAGGCGGTTTTTTTCAGAATAAGGCACGGCTCGTAGAGAACTAACTATTTTGATAGCAAAGTAAAGGAAAAAGACGGAATTCATTCTATTTAATGAGTAATATTTTATAATAGATTAAATTACATAGAGGAATATTAAACGTGATTGTACTGTACGAGTCTGGTCAAAGATTACTTCACTGAGTTCAATCCTTGGCCAAGTCCTTTAAATCAGGTATCAAGTTATATTCAGTGGTCAATAAAGGTTTTAATATATGGAAAAGGGTCGCAGACCTCCCACATGTTTTCTGACGCAAAGATGCGGATAGTTAGGCAGCAAGCTTATGTTGTCTATTTTTGCTGGGGAAAACCATCCATTGACTTTTGTGGCTTCATCTTAGCAATTTTAGGACACCCTTTCTGCAAAAGGACCCTTTTGTTACAGCATTGAGTGGCCGTTATATGTAGGCGTGACTGTGTGTTCAAGCATATTTAATTTATCACAGGATTTGTATCACTATGATCCTCTGTCGTCTGTAGCTGTGATTCCTGCAACATTCTGTGCTTTCAAAAATATTTCTGAAACCTAGCGGCGTGATTTATAGTCGATGTGCTTGCCCAAATCTATATTTCATCTGAGGAGTCTGAAATAATAGACAGTCAATCTTCAAAGGGGCACGATTGGGCATTGCATGACACTGTGAGTTGAACCTATTGAGAAGTCGGTGCCGTTAGGTACTCCT
Organism: Chlamys rubida; assembly: GCA_032359455.1. Lineage (NCBI taxonomy): Eukaryota > Metazoa > Mollusca > Bivalvia > Pectinida > Pectinidae > Chlamys > Chlamys rubida. The sequence continues at coordinate 4,036 of JAUMHH010155900.1, read as the reverse complement.
CCAGATCTTAGCACGTCAGGTTTGATGCCTCTAGAGGCTCCCAAATACCGGCGGTGATGGATTTCACATTGACTTACGTTAAACATGTTTTGTGTAATCCTCGAAGGAACAAAACAAAGCACTAGCTCAAAGTTCATCAGTGCCATAAAACGATCGTTTATCAGCTCCATTTATAAACTAACTGGAAACTAGGTAGACTGGCAGTGTAATGTAACTCTTACATATCCTGTTCTAACGAACGACATTCTAAACAGAGAAATACAAGTTTCACTACTAACCTGATACGTTGATTTCATCTAGGAACATTTTTTTCTATTAAAATAGTACAACTGTACATAAAGCATTGCAATTTTATAAATTATTATTAAACTGAATGTAGGAGGGATACAATTAATGTCTAAATCTCTGCAAAACCACAGATTGGTTTGTCAATTACTTTGTATGCCATTGTGTGTTTCCTGCAAATGCTGACCAATCAAATATACCACGGAGGCATGGTGTATTCAACAAGACTAATTTATGATTGTATTCATGCGTCTGTTATTAAAAGTGTTGCACGCTTTGCGCCTGCTTAACATGAGAAAACAAACTTAAGACTGGAACAGACATCCGAAATATTAAAAATGTCTTAATAAATATTGAAAATTGACAATGCATCAACGTAGTTAGGCTAACCATACTTTGATACCTTGTGATTTGTCGATACATTTCCGTCCTCGGTTGGTTGTACGTTTCATGTGTACTGATGAGATAGATATTGATTATATGATTAGCCAAAGTTTTTGGACGTCAGCTCGCTTGACCACAATATGAATCGGTATGTGTATCTAGTTAGGAGACAACTATGGTTTGTTGCTGGAATAAAGGCATTATTATCTGGTCGGAAGGCAGGTCATAGTTTTAAATTGCATGCACAAATGAGGAGGCAAACAGTATTTGCTTATAACACATTCCACGTTCTTCTTCTGGGTAGCATTCTAATACAGGAAATATGACAACACTGAGTTTTTATTGGAACCGTTCCTAGTCACCTTCCTACCCAATTCAACGACATTTATTTACAGGATGAGGACTGTTGTCACCCTACTACCAAACTCTATGACATTTATCTACAGGATGAGGACTGTTGTCACCCTACTACCAAACTCTATGAGATTTATCTACAGGATGAGGCCAGTTGTCACCCTACTACCAAACTCTATGAGATTTATCTACAGGATGAGGACTGTTGTCACCCTAATACCAAACTCTATGAGATTTATCTACAGGATGAGGACAGTTGTCACCCTACTACCAAACTCTATGACATTTATCTACAGGATGAGGCCAGTTGTCACCCTACTACCAAAATCTATGACATTTATCTACAGTATGAGGACAGTTGTCACCCTACTACCAAATTATATGACCGTTATCTACAGTAAGAGGACAGTTGTCATCCCATTACATGTACCAAACTCTGCCATTTACCAACAGTATGACATTTATGGTCAACTCACTTCCGAACTCTATTACATTTATCCACGGTGTGAACATGTCCGTGACCTCACTGCCAAACTTGTTGTTAGTAATGTTGTGTTGGGTTCCATTTTCCTATTGTTCCTGTTGTTCTTTTTACATATCGTATGTTGTTATTCACCGAGGTTCTTGTAATACAGAGACAACACATGTGGTTTGGTCAAGCCATGCTTTATTCAATTTCCGTGACGTAGTACACAATACACAACAATCAGTACATACCGTTATAGTCTGTTTCATAGTAGACTCACAATAGTACGCCTATAGTCTGTATCATATAACTATGTATATATGGCTAACACTACATTTGAGTCCCGATTTTGACTTTGCGACGAGTGTTCCTTATAGTTTACTATATGTATACATAGCAAGAGAATATCTCAGATATCGCAAAACCAATTTACCTTGTTTTATCTGTGGGTCATACTTAAAATAATGAGGAGACAATCCGTCCTTGTAAATACCTAAATAATTACGTATGAAAATAAAAATAGATAAAAAATAAATAAAAACCAAATAAACCAAACAAATGACATCTTCTCATTTCTCTGATTACCCTGTAACTCTATAAAATACCGTGCCTCATCACTCCTAATTATATGTGACAGAAAACATATACAATCTGACAGATTATTGTACATTTTTTGTGTCTGTTTTCTAACGTTTCACATGTGATTCATAATGTATTTATTATTTATAAGATACTTAAAGTTCCAGAAAACAGAAAGCAAAAACCTTCCGTTCAGAATTCTACTTTATTACATCTGATAATTACCAATCAGGTAGAGAAAATAATTCAGCCTTTATGTTTCTTAAAACCGCGAGGAATCAGACTGTTGGTGTATGCTAGTAGCATCGAGTAAATACACACCACTATCTCAAAGGAACGATAACTCAGATTCTGGCTTCTTAAAGTCATGAGGTTTGGCAAAAGTATCTTGGCATTTACTCAAGTAGTTTGTCAAGGAGCCTTAATCCCATGCTCCTGACATTTGGTTCAAATAAAACGTAGCAAACAACCTGGAAATATCTTTTTATCGATTACTACCGTCTTCTACGGGTGTATGTAGGTTTAATTCGATCGATTACCGAGAATACAAGACATTTCTTTGTTGTACAGGAATTACTAATTGTATTCTCTGGTGTTTTAACTTTCTCATTCCAGGTTCAGTTGTAAATCCAGTAGACGCCTTTGGCGGACAAGTTACAAGTCGATTAATATTACTATCTTCTGCCTTTTCTTTATCTGTGATCAGAAATGATTTGAAATATATTTAAAGTTGAAATAGCGAGAAACGATGTGTTTCAGCATAAATGAAAATGAAAACCATATATAGATAAACATATCATATATGACGTTTACACTATTCCATATAACATGTCTTGATTGTATTTCTCTTTATGTCCTGCTCTCTATGTTAAGTGTTGAAAAAAAAACTAACTCGATATGTGACCTACTTTAAAAGGACGACTAAGCGAAAACCAGGGTGTAATCCTGCTCCCGCAGACGCTTTTATGGCATAGCATTCTGGTAAAGGTCTCGCGGGAGTCTGACTGAACGCGAGTATACGGTACCATTAGTCAGAATCTCGTGAACGTTTCACTATTCAGCACATACGAGTATTGATTCACGTCAATGTCAAGCACCATTAGGACATCGAGTCTTACGTTTCCCCAACGGTATTTAGTCTTATATGGACGGCGCATGATTTGATAGTAATCGTATTTTACGCCAAACAGTAGTTCAGCCGGAGCGTCGGTGCAGGACTGAAAACCAATTTAGCACAAAACAATTAGATTGAATATCGTAAAAACGGAAATATGATATGCTATCAAAAATCAAAATTTGGGTATAATTAACAAAACCCTTTATATTTTGCTGTGTCCTGCTGTAAATATTTAACTACCGATATACCCTATCGATAGCGTAAATGGGTAAATATGATATCTTCTATGTTTAATTGAGATGTCATTTTTGTGAGGTGGATGTTGACTAGTGCACTATTAGATTAATATAATGCAGTAACCTTAAGTACTGCATATCATTTAGGCCTCGGTTTCTCAAATATTTTTTTCTTTGAATACCAGCTGTATTTGTTCGAAAATATTTACAATTGCCACTGATTTTGAATCGATAACCTAAGTGTGAGCAAGTCTCAATAACGTGAGTGTATAACGTGACCCAGTTCACCGCGTATGAAGATATGTAAATATTGGCGGACTTCTTTCCGCAAACCTCATGTCAATGTTTACAAACAAACGCTAGCATTTAGACTATCGTTCGTTCGAGACACCAAATGATGTCGGGTTCGAGATAAGACAGATCATGTTCATGACCGGTCATAAATATGAAGCCAGTGTCAGAAGCTACAGTCGAGATTGTTCGTCGGTACAAAGACGGTCCACCAGCTCCACTCTCTCATCTATGAGTGTCGGCCGCTATGACACAGAAACGATGGCTATCGTTCCTAGAAATGTAGGTCAAATTTCTCGTCTCCCAAATGTTACATCAACAGTC
>JAUMHH010155889.1:0-18417 GCA_032359455.1 Chlamys rubida | reverse complement strand
AATTTGTGAACCGTTTTGAGACGACCTACGAACTAGGTTGTGATAAAGCGGTATATAAGAACCTCAAATTATTATTAATTATGATACAAATAGATAAGTTTGATCCTTTGAAATACATCAAAAGAATCACACCGACGAGTAACGTTAAAATTGACTTTCTTTGAAGTTGGGTATCAATCGTCTGTAATCCTCAAAGGACAGGTATCAGTCGACTATCAATTAGTCATATACTCTTACCTGAAACCAATCAAATACCGTGTACCTTTGATTTTGTCATGACATATTTTACGGATGCGGAGAACGAACGCGAGTATAACCCCTGGATTTTCGAGGATTAGGAAGACAGTGCTATAACAAAATGCCAATCTAGAACAGATACATTAGCAAGGTTCCATATCGAAAGAAACGATTAAGTTCAATCCAATCAGGTATATCACCAAGACAAAAAAGATCACTACAATAAATGTGTCTTACCAGAATATGTTATACAGCGGTAGATCAAGTGCGGTCTTTTATAACAAGTCCTAACGCCGATTCTATACTTCCAACAACTTTACACTGAAGTTTCCGCTTTTTGCAATTAATTTGAAATTTAAGGGGAAGAGTTACAACACAAAACTTTGAAAATAATTTGTCTCCAAAATTTGAAATGCATGAAGAGGAAAATAAAGTTTCAAAAAAAATATAGTAATTTTTTTTTTTTTTTTTTGAATGATGACAATTATTTGCATGCAATTACGAAGAACTTTCTTTTACACAGCAGAAATTATAAATTCGTTATCATGAATTTCAAACCAATATCAGTTACATTAAATTCCAACTGATGATGTTATCTTACTTCTGAGACGGTATAATTTTGATCATCAATCTTGTTAAAGAATTTTGGGACAAGTAAAAGTATTAAAAGCAATAAGCTGATAGTTCAACATACACAAATGATATAAAACACAATTACTATTGCAGCTGTAAAACAAGTTCTCACCATTGTTTCAATAGAATTCTTTAAATTTACATTTTATACAATCAGTAATTGATATTCATTGCTGATTACTCACATTCACAATTCTGTAAGGCAGTTGTATATTAATAAATTTTACACCAGTTCATCAACAACTTTCTATAAAATAACCTTTGACTCAATACTCTCTATATCGGTTCAAATAAAGTTAAAACTGTAGGAAACTTAAGCTTAAAATGTGTCAAAAAGAAAGCTTAAAAAATGAAGTTTATAAAGGATCTATTAAAACATAACTTCTTGTAACATTTAAATAGTTCTCTCAAAAACAAACATTTTAGTTTAGTTTGAAACGAAAATCTTTCAAGTGTTACAATCATGAAAACTGAAAGAAATGTTTCCCTTCTGGTTCTCTAGAAATGAACCTACGGTAAATACCAAAGTGTAAAATTCAACATTAATTTACTTTGTCTTTAAAAAATGGGTCCCCACTAATCTTTCAATTTGCAATATTTCAATATATGAAAGATATAGAGCAGTAAGGTTATTTTAATTTAACTATCAAATTTCTGACATTTAAAAGAATTGTACATACCACATACTAGCATACTAGACAACAGGGATGAGCATACTCAAATTCCTGTCCAGCACATGGGGGGAGGGGACTGAAACTTTGACCAGTATGTATTCAATGTGTCCAGTACGCTAGATAACATGGATCGGAATATTCAAAATCCTGTTCAGTATACTAGAATGTAGAACCAGAATACTTGTCCATCATACCAGATAACAGGAAAAAAATGCTCAAAATCTTTTCTAGAATTTTAAATTAACAGCGATAGGAATACTCACTTTGTCCATCATACAAGACAACTGGAATGGGAATATTCAAAATGCTTTCCAGTTTACTAGAATGGAGTACTCAAAATATTGTCCATACTAGATGACAGGGAAGGAAGTACCGAAATCTTGTTCAGTATATTGGACAACAGGGACAACAAATGTCCAGTATACTTTTATAGACAATGGTTGGACATATCTATAGCGAAGTTTAACAACCACATTTTTGCAATTGTAAACATTGGTTTCATCGTTACAAGACGATGAGCACACTGCACAATAATATACTGGACAGGAACTCAAAGTAAGGTCATGCCATTACAACAACACCTAGCTCAAATGCCAGGCCTTACACACCTACATGTTTCCAATGCAGTTGAAATCTGTCTGTGCTCGGTTACAGACAAACTCTGTGTAAAGTAGATAACTTGGATGTTAAGCTGACAATACATAAGCTATGCTCTTGGTGCATTTAAGTGATACAATGACGAGGACCCAAAGTTTTCAAAGCATTGTAGAATTTCACTTCAGCTTTGCGACTGTCATTCAGGTCAACGAAACCTAAAAGTTGTATATCAAGGGCATTGTTTCGCAATACATATGATGTCATAATGTATATTTTAATTGGAATCACAAAAAAATGCACATTTTCGTGTTTGCTAACAAAACAATCCTGTAGTATACCGTACATCTAAAAATTAAAAATTAACTTGATGTAGTTAAGATATATTTCAAACTAAAATCATTTTCAATTTCCAAAAAATTTTTGCAAGTGATCTCAAACATACCGTTTGCAAAAGACTTTCTGGAAATATGAGAGTCCTGGTTGTCAAATCAATGACACATTTACTGTTATATTTATTACTGTTGATCCTGTGCTAGCATAAAAATAAATCTCAGCTGAACACTATTTTAATCATTTAACCCATTGCCATCCTTTCTTCAGCCGACACATCCGTCTGAGGCGGTCTCTGTTGAAGACCTGGAAACACACCGCTAATACCCATGACAGTATCCACTGAAGGCCCAGGACCACGGAGCTATATCCAAGACGGTCTCCACTGGATGCCAAAAGATACATGACTAACACCCGAGACAGTCGTCGATAAAGGCCAGGTCAGTCAGCACAAGTTTTGTAAATTAAACATTTCCTAATCTCGTTTTTCAAAAATTATTCTGTCGTTTTTTCTTGGCATCTATCGCCTCCAGGATTGGTTGACGCTTTGCTTGGTACCTTGCACGTAACTCGTCAATTTCACGTTCCATTTCAGGATCTAAATCTGACAACCGTTTCTCTAAATCTTCGTAAGCTAGGTTTCGTAACTGTAAAAACAGACAGTGAAATAAATGACTTAGGTTAGTTTATTGTTATATTATTTATTGTTCTAAAATTCTGACATAGTGTATACAAAGGACATTTTTTACGCTGCAGTGTGATTTCCGCCTTTTTCACCAACTGTAATGAGGGCATACTTATCTTGACAACATAAGTAAACAACGTAATATACCAAGTAATTAAATGTGGAGGGCAAAATTAGAACAAAGCGAACTTGGATTTTACCAAACTGGTGAAAATTTCCCGGTATACAGTTTAATACTACGTTATTTATTGCTCTCATAATTCTGACATATCTGCAAAAAGCAATCGTTTAATTTTGAAACTTCATTTGCAGTAGTGTTTAAACATGCAACAAAAATCAATCAATTTTTTCTCTACTGATTTTTTAAGCTCATGTGACCAAAAAACAGTTTGGTGTGGGTGTTAGCCCAATGTTTGTGTATAGCAAAGTAAACTGAATTTTTAAAGGGTTTTTTAAGTAATCGAATGTCTAAGGAATCTCGGGCTATCTGGTAATATGTATACGTATTTTATATTTTGAAAGCATTACTTACAAATTCAAAATCTCCATCGATGAAAGACCGTTGAAAGTAGTGTGGAGGCGTGACCTGTTTGGGCTGAGATAATGGTGACTGGAGGGGAGGAGGGGCCTGAGTCGACTGGCGGGTCGCGGGGGGCGTCTTGTCCTGTTCTTTCTTCTCAAAGTGATCAAGGTAGGCCGGCCGATATTTATCTTTCCCCCCTTGATCTGTGTCATGTCCTGCATATCCATCAATGAAAAGTTTAAACTTGTTTTAGTAAGCTTGTGATGGACAGTGAAAGTTAGCAATATGATTAATTATACATTAAAACAAAAACAAAAACTCAAATTCTAAAACATGTATTGACAAATGATAGTACTACAGATTTCTTACAGAAATATAGATTATTTTTAATCACAATAAAAATGTCCAAAACTTTCTGTTTAACATGTACGCGCTTCCTCTCGACATTTTTGTTTTGATAATATATACACCTTAACATAGGATGAAAAACTGCATCAAGAACCTTTGAAATATTCAGATGCGATCACATACTTAAGCATGTAAACTAAGAAAAATATTCATATTGTATACCAGGAAATTTAACTTTGCCCGGTGAACTTAAGAAAAAATTATCAGTGAAAGGCAAAGTTTTCCAAATTTACAACCCAGTAATTCAAACAAAATTACAGTCTTTCAGATATTAAGTACACAACACTCTTTTTTGATGGTGGCAAAGATTTATCAATGACATATAACTTTATTATACATAATTATGAACAGTAAAATGACAGAAACAAGAAAAGAGAGGGCGGTTAATCTGTCACATTAGAACAGCTAGTGGAGTTGATGCATTGTTAACCTCTATATCATCAAGACTTGACAGATAAGGTGACATGCACGATTGACCATTGAATAAGACAATGTGGATAAATTTAAGCACAATCCTTGAAATATCTTCTCTGCATTTCCTGGATAATAAAATGACAAAATCGAAGGCTCTTTAACTCATTCACCCCTGAAGACACATTTGAACTCATCCAATTCAAAGGTTGGAATAGTTCATTAAGAAATTTCAGGGTTGAATGAGTTAAAAGCCTATTGACTTGCCTTCCTTGTATACACACTGCAACTTTGCCATTCCAACATCATCGTCTGAATGGTCAAAGAAATGCCTATTGATAGGATTTTCTGTCCTCAGCCAAACGTCTCTCACATGTTCCTTGAATCGTTCCTTCAACAAGCATTCTGTTTCACAATCACATCACATTTTCTACATACCTGACCACAAATAATGTTCATATCAGTACATTACCAGCCTGCGTGGCTGTAGCGGCCTGCCTTTTTAGTGTTGCTGACTGGGACATGAATGATCTTTTGACACATGTACACAAAGCAACAACAATCACTTCCAATGCCTTCATTGACAATTGTTTTTGGTCTTGCTTTGTACTTGCACATCACTCAAATTGCTTCTTTTTCTTTGTCATGAGTTTTGCTACGAGGAATTTACTTGAATATGGTTACGATTGATGCATATATTGTAATTAGACATTGCGAAGCTTCAAAACCAGAATCATGATTAATTTTTTTTCATGAGTTGCCTGTATTCCTTTTACAAAACAATTTTAAAGTTCTTGTTTGGTGTCGTAATAATTTCTTGTATACTGGCTTTATGCAGATATAAGAGAATTGATTCACCTAGATGATGCTATGGAGGATGAGGCACTGAGATTTGGACCTAACGGTGGACTTATTTTCTGTATGGAGTAAGTATATTGTGGACTTTTTCATCCTAAGCTGATTTTTTTTTTTAAAAATTGAAACAAATTTATTAATTTTGGAAATGATTGAAATAGCGCAACATCTTCATTACTTAGTAACTCTGTATGGGGTAAGTATATGTTAAAACAATATATTCTAGACTTTTCCTTTCTAAACAAAAAAATGGTGAAAAAAATGAAAATTAATTGATTAATTTCCAAAAAGATTGAAATACTGCAACATATTCATCTCTAAGTAACAATACAAGCTTTCTTTCCTGATGTAGGCTACATAATGTCTCAAATTTTAAACAGGAATCGTTTGTCATATTTAGCATTACATGTAATTGCTGACTGACTTGCACTTAAGAAGGAAGTTAATCTCATCATCTGTATCAGATAAATCATTATATCTCGGTGTCTACTATCATGGGCAATGTTCTGGTACCTCTTTACAAGCTAGCAACATGCAGTAATTTTGAATGAGAATATTTAATTTCTCTGATTTTGATTTTGAACAAGTCTCAGATAGTTTGCAAACTGGAAATTAGATTTAAATTAAATTAAATTGAATTGATACTTACCATTTATCAAAGATAAGCATTTCAAGATCCGATTTTCAAGTTGTAAAGTTTTCTTCTCGTCATTGATTTGCATTTAAAAAATTTCTTTAAAAAAACATAACATTTTACTTCCAGGACAGGTTAGTCGGTCTAACAGAGTCTTGAATGGTCAAAATCAGAAGGGTTCATTCTCCTTGTAAACAGAGCTATGCACCGTGTTACAGGAATTAACAATTTAATAGTCAGGTGGTCCTTTTAGACAGGTCATTATAGAAAAATAATTTGTGGTATTTTTTAGGCAGGTAGTCTTTATAGACAGGTGATCTTAAAGGCAGGTTTGCTTGTACTGTGAAGTAATATTATGGAATCAACATGATCGGGAGAAATTAATAGGCTGTGTTTGTGTTTCTGTACAGGTACCTGGCACAGAACTTTGACTGGCTGCAGGAACAGCTAGATGAGGCTGAGGATGACTACATATTGTTTGATTGCCCTGGTGAGTTAGCAAACTGGTTTATTTTCCTAAAAACAAAATTCTGAGGAAAGCAAAACCGAAATTTATATCTTCTAAGTATCTGTATTTAAAATATAGTATATAAGTCCCAAGCAGCACTACATCAGATTATTTCATAATAAATTGAGAACCAGCCAAAGAGGGACTCAGAAATTTACTCAGTACATCTTTTTAAAACAAAAAATGGGTTGTATTATAAATTGTTTGGAGCAAAAACAACATCATTCATTTTGGCCCTATTACTTCACACCCAAGTACACTCAAAGTGGTGACTTCACACCCGAGTACACACAAAGTGGTGACCTCACACCCAAGTACACACAAAGTGGGTAATACTAAATGCAATTTTATATAAAGAATACCTATTACTGCTGAGCACATGAGCATTGACTCTTACATGACTTCCAAGTGAAGTCTGTATGTGGGGTAAAATTTCCATTAATTAGAGCAAATATAAATTGTCAGCTTTCTTTTGACCTGTGTATTTTTTGAACAAATAGGATAAAAACTAAGTCTTTGTGAAATCTTTATGAAGGATATACAGAGCAATATTTGGTTTCTGATGTTGACTAAAGCATAGAAAAATTTAGGTTACATTTTTTAAATTTATTTTTTACAACTTTGTTAATTAATCACTCTTATTTAGCATAGGGGGATCTAAATGTGGGAGGAAACTGGAGTACCTGGAAAAATCCCACTTTGTCAGGCAGTTGACCTCAAACCTTTTCACATCTGAATGGGGAATCAAACCTCAGCCCCCTTGGTTAAAGGTGGGTGCGCTATCCACTGTGCCATGTGACCACCTAAAATAAACCTAAAAAGAAGGGTCAGCACAAAATAATGCATAAGATAGGATACATAAAAGTGAGACATATTTTTGTGTTTGACCTAAGTGTCCTTAGGATTTTTTACAAACACATCCTGATCTTGAAACAGATATATGTTTTAGTTTGACCTAACTCCTATTATATTGTTTTCTGCTGTTGTGTTTCCAGGTCAGGTAGAGTTGTACACACACATCCCTGCCATGAAACAGCTGGTGGAGACGCTACAGAAATGGGATTTTCGCATCGCTGGTGTCTTCCTAATTGACTCACAATTCATGATTGAAGCATCTAAGTTTGTGTCCGGAGTGATGACGGCTTTGTCCACCATGGTCAATCTGGAACTGCCCCATGTCAATGTGATGACTAAACTTGACCTGCTCAGCAAGAAGGCCAAGAAAGATTTAGATAGGTACAATCTCTATTTTTAAAGAGTTATTTTCTCTTTTTGCATACTTATGTTGGTTTCAAATTTAATATTAAAATTAATGTTAATTCTGCTGAAAAAATATATGTATTATTACCTTTATTTGTATGAAATAATACTGAGTTATATTGAGATTATCACTTAAGGTTATATGCTGCCTACGTTTTAGAAAGATATTAACAAGTTTCTTATGGAAGTGGAACTCTTTTGTCAAGGCGATACTGGTACATATTGCAGTAAATGTAGTGTACATCCTTAACTGTCACCAACAAATACACCTACTATTCTTATGTTGTTGTTTTTTATTCAAAAACTGTACCTTACTGCTCTAAATATTAAAACTCATAAAATATATACTGTATAAAGTCTGTGTAAATTACAAATTATTATCTTCAACATTCTTAAATACAAACTTTTTTATAACAGGTATCTGGACCCAGAATTACCAGTTCTACTTGAGGAGGAATTCGATAACTTGAAATTCAGCAACAAATTCAAGAAACTCAACTCTGCCATAGCAACAATGGTATAATATTTGTTCTAAATAAATCAAAGAGATTTAATTATAAGGTCTGTATTAAGCTGAAGCTCTCTCCTATTTTTTTTATAAGGAAACATTAACACTTACAGGGATTAAGTTAGCCTCTTTTAACCACCATTTTCAGCCAGTTGGTTTCTTTTAGAATTTCATTTCATGCAGGTTGGAGGAAAACAATTCTGTATCCCACTGCATGATTGTAAGAGGTGACTAATTTGGGACCCTTATGCATCAGAGATTCTTCTATGTGATACAGAGGATACCAAAATTGAACTGCTGCCCCTATTGCAACAACTTGGACCACTATATTTTTCTTTCTCTCTCATCTGTTATTTCCTTTCCTGGTGTCTCCGTATAGGCACCTCTGTCTATGATTTGTCCAGATTGAATGCCATTCTCAGCTGTCCATCTTATGATATTTCAGTGAGATTGCACTATCAAATTTATAGAATGGCTCCATTATCTGTGGATATCATCACCACATGACCTTAGTTTAAACAGTGATGTCAATCCCCAAGCTATACATAAGCTCCTTAAAGTATTTTGTTTCTCATATAAATTTTCGAGTCATTTTATTTAATGTAATAAGTGATATGAAGGTTTTCACTACCTGAAACAAGGAACAAAAAGTAGATGAATTTATTACATGCAAACTATGCTTTGGGAATCTGGGAATCGTAACTCATGGTCCAATGGATTTTTTTATTTTGAAATTTTAGATAATCTTATGCTCAGATAATCTTAAATTTCAAAATCCTGAAAATAAATCCATCAAACCTTGAGCTGCAACTGCATGCAAACAAATGTTTATGTTATTTTCAATGCATTAAAACTTGTCTAGTTCTGTTAATAAAACATTTAATATAACATTCTTTGATAGATTGAGGACTATAGTTTGGTGAAGTTTCTTCCCTTGGATCAGACGGATGAGGAGAGCATCAATGATGTCCTGTTACAGATTGACAGTGCTATACAGTATGGGGAGGATCTCGAGCCCAGAGAAATGAAGGTAGGTATTGCTATAAACCACAATATTTTTGCTCAGAGTTTTGGCCTCTTGTGTTTTAAAAATATTCCCTGTGTTGTGTTTGGCAATGATTCCATAAAGGACTGAATATTACATATTTTATTGTCTTGGTGGACATGCATATCATAAGATGATATTAAGATTCTTGAACCTGAAGGGAGCAGGAATATGACTTCCAAGGGTACACCAGTCTTCAAATCACCCTACCACCAGGGTCATCAACTGTTTATTATACTGAATAAAGTTCAATCACGGCAGACTTGCAGTACTGGAGATATAGTTTGTTTTGCAGTCATGTAATGTGTCTGATCAAACCGAGGACATAAAACATAGATGAGATATAAGAATGTGATATTAGTTATTCCCCTCTATTTTAAGAAAACAGAATATTAATTTTGGTTTGTCCATCAATCCATCTGTTACGCTATGATTTCTGTGCAAGTACTCCCTTCAGTTTGAATGAAGGAAGTCAAGAAGGAAACAAGTAAAGTTACACTGGGAATGAGAAAAATGTTGGAAAGGAAACAAGTAAAGTTACACTGGGAATGAGAAAAATGTTACCGAAGGAAACAAGTAAAGTTACACTGGGAATGAGGAAAATATTAGAAAGAAACAAGGAAAATTACACTGGGAATGAGGAAAATGTTACATTAGGAAACAAGTCAAGTTACACTGGGAATGAGGAAAATGTTAGAAAGGAAACAAGTAAAGTTACACTGGGAATGAGGATAATGTTACAGAAGTAAACAAGTAAAGTTACACTGGGAATGAGGGAAAGGTTACAGAAGGAAACAAGTAAAGTTACACTGAGAATGAGGAAAAGGTTACAGAAGGAAACAAGTAAAGTTACACTGGATATGAGGGAAGTTAAACAATGAAATGAAGAAAGTAACACTACAGCGTAGGGAAAGTTACACTATGAACTGAGGAAAGTGAATGTGTAGTCTTAGAAATTGTCTGTGTATGAAAAATGTTTGAGAAGTCCAGGGGAGATGTGAAGATTCCAAAGGCATCATCACATTCCCAGGTTGTGAAAAGGCCCTTAACCCTTTCATCCCCATGTAACTTTAGTAGACTCCATCATGCATTGTTCTGGATGAGTCCATTTTGGTCTATAGTGTTGAAAGGGTTAAATAAGGGTCGTTTTCGCAAGAGATGGTAAGTCGTAATGGACAATGCATTGCTTTAGACATCGGGATCAGTATATATATTTCTTCGAAGGGATATCTTAAGGATTTTGTCCTTCCCAACTTTTATTGTCAATTTATTGCCCCAACCATACTTGGACGATCTATCCACCGAGTCGAGGGGCAGTGCAGAGCCCATAAAGACTTACAAAAATCAATAGAATGTCAGTGTTGTATTCTAAACAGATTTTGACTCGAGAGGGATCATCTTTCTGCCGAGGAGGAGAAGGAGGAGGAGAAGAAAGATGATTATTTGATTATCATTTGTAGCTGAATTCTATGACAGGTCTCCTATTATTCAAGCCAATTCAACAAAGCAAGACATGGACAGCTGTTCTCAGGTGTCGTACGGAGGTTCATCCTCTGTGCTTGCTATGACTCCTTGTCGGGCATAATTTTGACCCTATCAATGTTTTATGGTCAATTAAATGAGAATGGAGTTTAACAAGCGGTCTTTGAGTGATTCAACTTGAGAACACAGGTAATTCCCCTGAAAAAATTTGTGGATGTCATACAAGGCATTGACTGTCAAAGCTAACTTATTATCAGGAAAAGTTTATGACTTTCTTAATATCCTCTAAAACAACAAGAACGACACTGGGATGATGACCACACAATTAAGCGCAACCCAATAAAATGGCAAGTGGCAGAGTTAATGTGAGATTGAGAATCGTCCATATACCAATTGTAGTTGAGGACCGAATTTGAAGGGTTGAGGCAGAAGTTCATTTTTTTGCAAGGTGGTAAAAAGACAAAGTGTGTCTAATTCCTGTCACTTGAACTTACAGGACTTTTGTTGTGACACATGTTAAAGATCTCCAGGTAGGAGCTAATATGCAGATGTTTCATTAAATGTGGAGGAGTGGTTACCGTCAATGAGAGGGCCAAGCAAACTGTCCATGAAGGACTTCACAAAGAAAAAGGAAAGTCTGTAGAATATGTTCAAGAGGCCGATATAAGTTCCCGTTTTACAGTTCGTTTTTGTTGTTCAAAAATCAAACAGAAAATCCCCGCCAATCTTTAATATTACCATCTTCAACATGTTGGTAAATCAGTATTTGATATACAGGACACTTACCTTCATGTCCAATTACAGACAAAAATAGCCGGTTTCCTAGGTTTTCCATAGAAGGAACACACCAGTCTAGAGCAAATGCCTTTCATCCTTAGTTTTGCGTCACATAATATCCCAAAACTGATCAGGGTAGTTGCGGTATTTCTGAGAAGAGACCGGCATCACTTTAAAAAAAAAGAAATATAGAAGACTATCTGATGAAAACAAATGATCAGGAAACAGCTGCAGATTCAATTTATCAGATGGTGTCTCGAGCGGACACTGGGATTGATTGTAAACAGGGACAATCAGTGTTGCATTATGCACAAACTATAACCCATTTGGAAGCGACAGGATAGGATTGTGAAGCCAACATAGGACAAAGTCGAAACAATCGAGTTGTAAGCAACATATATACAGATAGCGGACAACATTCCAGATTAAACAGTGTTGCGCCGGGTTCGCATTGGTCGTCTGCAAATATGGCCTATTCAGCAATTTATGTTAGCGTTGTGGTGACTTACAACTCGAGCAGTCCAAGTTACTTTTCCATTGAGTGCGGGACCCATTAACCTCAGATTTGAAAAGAGGAATGAATCTGTCACCAATGGAAGTTAAACTTTTAACGAATGCCTTAGTTTTGGGCTGGTGGGTGCATTAGAAGAGAAAGAGATCTATGGAATATAACAAGTCTGAGAGACCAGCCAGCTCTGCACAACAGCTAGTTTCACTGTCATCTGGCATGACAAAGGCTTCAGGAGAAAGTCAGGGGTCCGTCAGTTATGTTGAAGTGGGACAACTCAATAGTTTTCCCTACAACACCAAAACAAGGAGGGACCAGGTTACTGGATCAGTGTTACATCACATTGGAGACCCTGCTTTGCGCAAAGACGTAAGAGATCTCGTTGAATGCAGCTCACATTCAAGGTAAACAAAAGACTCCTTATTTAGAGGGCGGACGATTCAAGATACCGAGTGGTCCCTATGTCAGATGGTGCGCAATGTCATATTTCATGTGATTGGCCAGTCGCAGATAGATTTATTTGAAACGAAGGAAGACAAAAAGCGGCCAGTATGTCCCATGGAAGGAAGATAACAAGGGGCCAGTATTGTGTTGTCTCATTCCAGTAGATGCTTTGCTAATCCCTTGGATGGTAATATTTTTTATGCATTCCAGTCACCGTCTTCATATGCCACGAGCTGTTGTGAGGATGTTAAACTCGTAATAAGCAAGCAACCAAACAAATTATTCCCACTAACGTTGTTGATCCTATAAGTCATCAGAAAGGTTTTCAGTGTAGGTTGTGTGGTTCTTTTAGTGTACCCACGATAGTTCTTTTGAAAGGGATTGATGCTCAATTTGAGGAGCTGGATGAAGCTCCGCTAAATTGGCTTAAAGAGTTTGTTTCTTTTAGGGTTGACATTGGTAGCCAGAGAGAGGTTTTGTTTTGTTTTATATTGTTTAACGTCCTATTAACAGCTAAGGTCATTTAAGGACGTGTCTCCATGTGAGTTATGTATGCGTGCTTGCGCGCGTGTGTGTGTGTGTGTGCAGGAGTAAGCGATAAGGTGTTTGTCTATTACGAAATCTCCAGTTTCCCGAAAGTATCGGACATTAGAAGACATGGGAGCCCATATTATTCAAAGTTTTCATCATGCTAGAGACGAAACTGATTTGAAATTATGTCCATACAGTGTATTTCCCAGTAAAATATTTAATACAGTTACAATGTACATTCAGTCAGAAAGTTCCAGTTTCCGAGATTATGTAATTAGGGTACTGGCTTGATATCTTATATTTATCTAAGGGTCTTTCCGATGGGGACAGAAACTATTGCTAGAGCAGTTGTTTAACAGTCAGTAGTTGGCAGAGGGACATTTAGACAATACTGTGTTGCAATGATACTTCTTTTGATTTGTGTTAATTCTGGCTTACATCTTCCATAAGTTAAAAACATGAAAGTAATTTTTGTTTTGCCTAAACATGCAGGTTTAAGGGGGCTGGAGTAAAATAATGGTTTGTTTTACATTATGTACATAAAAAAAAAGATTACAGATGATGTGAAGATATTTATCCTCTGTCACGATAAATTGCATCCAGAATTGGACTTTGATATAACAGTTTGATGATGTTTTCTACAGATTAAATATACCAATATAACTCTTTGTTAACAAATTTTGTTTCCACAGTTAGACTGAAATAGTATATTGTGCTGATTAAGGACGTTTATTGCAGATTTTAAGAAATCAATTCTCCATAGAAAATCATTGGTTCTATTACCTTCTTTGACTATACTACCAGATAGGACACATTGAGATTTGTCCCTCAAATTCAAGACATTGATTTTGCATAGACAGCCGTTTCTTCTAGTAGTTGCACAACGGTACTGTAATAAGCAGGATAAGGCTGGTTGATGCAGGGCTAAGATTTTCAAAACCCAATAATTGAATGCGAAGTGTTTGTTTGATCAATATTATCTTACAACCTCTTGTTTTATTCTGATTTCTGTCTGTTTTAGGATGATCCATCAGATGATGATGACAACGACTTTGACAGGGGGATTGATGGCTGAAAATATGGACTATGATGGATGTTTCTGATGCATGTTGTACGAAAGCTGGATGAAGAAAATGGATGAATCTAATGAATCTGGTGGATGGAATATTCGCTGATGAATGACATATTCGTGGATGATGTGTGGTACATTGTGAGTAACTCATTCACCCCTGAAATTTCATAATGAACTATTCCAACCTTTGAATTGGAAGAGTTCAAATGTGTTTTCAGGGCTGAATGAGTTAATGACATGGAGCTGTTGTTTGATCCGTGTCTTTGAATGAAGTATGGATATTTTACCTGTGTACATTTTGTATGAATCGACTGTAATAAAACCTTAGGAACTTTTATTGTATTTGAGGGCTTGTGTATTATAATTTATCTGTATACGAAACAATCAGGAAATGATTGGAAGTAATGCATTTTTCCTATAACTAACATAAAAAGGATATTTTACAAAACTGTCATCTCCATAAATCTGAAAATATCAGATTCTTGAATTTACCCAAATTTCATCCTAAAATATTTCCAAATGAAATATATTCATTGACATTCTAAATATATTCATGTTACAAAATTAAAGGAACATTTGTCATATTCATTAGACTTAAAATGACATGGGGCCCACACATATTAAACTTGCTGGTTTCAAAATGCATTTCTTATGAGCATTTCCAGATTTCCATAATATATTTTATATACAAACTAAAGTAACATTTCCTGTTTTATTTATCAAACGCTTTCGTTATCCCAGTCCTCGATGGAGAACCCATGTTTCCAAAATATATTGGATACATTTCTCCAGTTTGTAATGCATACACCTTATATCACATCATTTATTTATCGACAATTCTCTTCGCATGACATCATACTGATGTTTTGTATCATAATTCGTTCCTTTTTAGCTATTTCTTGCGGTAAATAAAACCCATAGCTGTTGTTTTTTTTTGCATGTCATACATGCGTAGATATATTTCTTATTTAAAGAAAAACTATTATCGTCATAACATTTATTTACACAAAACTGTATATAGCACTTTAAAAAGAAGAAATTAGGTTTGACGTGAGTCTTTTGTTGTTTTTTAACAAGTCCGGTCATTTTACCAGAATTTTTTTATCCAAATGTCACGTATTCTAACAAAATGTATTCGACAAGAAGTATATAGAGTAGAGTTGGAAAGGTCAAATAATACATATTAGATTTTGATTCAAACATACCTCGCACAATAAACGTTTCTTTCACGAAAACCTTATCGACTCTGCTTTTTATTAATGAAAAGCTGTTTTCAATTTGAATTAATTTATAAAAGAAGCACTTACAGAAGATGGAAAATTATATCAAAAGAATACCCTCGTGTCAACAAAAACGTAATTAGAACTCGACAGCCGATAAACTAGCGCAAAATATGAACAAAAGAAAGATTTACATGGAGAACATTGAGAATACGACCAAGTGTGTCGGAAGGGTAAACGTCCTCTGCCTCATGGATGACACCCGCCATGTAAATCTAGTTAAAATCTGAGTGATTTCACGTCCTTACTTCGAGAACTCGAGTAGTGACAACAAACCACACGGCACACTAATTGGCATGATCAAAAACATCGACTTTCATATCACACAAAGAAATAGCATATATTTCCAAATGAGATAAGGATGGCGACCGTCATGAATTGTCCATAAAATTCATCAACCTGCATCTTTAGTAACCCATTTATAAGTTGTCATCAGCAGTCTTCACATCTACTACGGAAATCAAGATATTCGGAAATAACACATTGTATGAAACATTAAAATACTGTAGACGTTCTTTTACAGGTAGGTCGCGATTTGAATACAGAAACTTCTGTTATATGTATTACAGATACAGATGGGAATAGCTATGGTCTGCTTACTGCGTAATCTAGCATCTGTTCATGGTAAGTTTGCCGTTACGTCCAGCAGCAGAAGAAATACGTTTAATATTTGCGCATGTTTTCAAAACTTCAAATGATTAAATGTGTAAAATTGTTTTAGATGTAAATTATGGGGGAAAATAATAAACTAAATATGATTTTAAGAATTGAGAAGGTTCTCAAGGCTCGGAGTCTTGTGAAACCATGACCAGATCCGATAGACGCTGACCTGGCGAATTTGATCTCTCCGATAGCTTAGATCCTTTAAAAGTTCCTGTATGTTGTGAACATCACAATAATGTCGTGTCATGAGACTATTTAAAGTGGCGTTCAGACCATCATTGCCTGCATTAGTTTTTGGTTGGGATTTCGTGGACTATGTCCATTCACTTGTCTTATGGACACGTTGTTTGGTAACTGAATAAAGACTTTGTGAAATTTCACAAGTGTCAGAAATCATCTTGTTATTCTGGTAAATTGTCTCAGGAAATAAAAACAAATGCGAACAAAATCACCTAACTGTGGCTCATAAAAATGTACGTGCGCCGTTAAAAAAGATAACGCACAATAAAAATGGCATTTGGCTGACAATGTCATAGTTGTAGATAAAATATGATTCTATCTTACTTCTAAATAAGGTTGGGTTATGCTGAATCGTCTCGTCGAGAGTAATAAGTGATATATTGTTTCTGAAATTATCGCCCAAAGCACCAGGTCCGCCAGATAACTGATCAGACAGCAGTCCCTTGGAGTACCTATTTGTGAAATATCCGATATTTGTATCCAGAGCTTCCGTTGTTCCGGAGAACAGAAGTTTCCTTGTTTTTAAGATTTTTTTCTGTCTATAACGCATATCATTTATAGCACGGCATTTCTTTATCGACTACATGTACCTGGTATTGTCATGGTATTGTGTGTATGATATCGATGTTTGTTATCATACTAATTTATTGCTTTCTGAGCTTTTTGTTGAGATAAACGCGAACACATCACAGATCTTTCATAACCATTATCTGGTCATTCAATATTCCATAATTTGACTTGAAGCTTATAATGTTCCTGTAGGATTCCATAGGTAAAAAAGCAAGCGATTCACATGCGTAGGTTTAGCTGTTCAAACATGTATTTACGTCATAGCATTCATTTTTTCGCCCACTTATATATGTTTATAATAACCTGGCGGTTTGGCTGCTAAGATTCAACTATGAGAACAATGTCATAGCAAAAGTTCAAATGGTTCTCTCAAGAGCAATGTCTATTTCAATGATTCTTTTTCCGGCAGAGCCGTTTACGATTGTTTTGTGACTCCCTTGCGTCATCAAAGTCCTACATGTATAATAAAAACTGAAGAACGTTAGATTTGTTTTTACAAAGTGCGATAATGTTTTAAAAAAGACGGATTCTCAATCAATATATTTTGGACTATATATAAGTATATCGCTGGTAAAGTAGGATAACGTCAAGGCATCTGAGTTTAGGTGTTGAGTAGAATTATTTTTTACCAAGTTACGGAATTTCACTAACGGAAGTGTCAGAGCTCTAATTCGTTATGTTCTATTTTCGAAATTAAGTTATTTTTAGTTTCGGTTTGTTTTGTTTAGGGTTTTACCTTACATGTGATCCCACAGGACAGCGGCTTGAATTCAGCTGAGCGGTCTACATGTGTACGTGACTGTAACTGCGTCACAGGAATAAAATATTTCCATGACATTAATTTAGTAGTGAGATGAGGAAAGCAAAGTGTTAATTGATGAAATGAATGATGCACGAACACTTGTATTATTAGTATCAAGTATTCTGTATAATATAACAGATGTACTTTACTGATAAAAGTCACGTCAACGTTGGCATGTTTCGTGATGAATTAATATGCACAGTGAATTCTACCTGTTAATGTTTAAAATTAATGTTTCACGTTTGTCTCATCAGTGTTTTTTGCTTCATGTTTGCCCATTTTTTAAAACCACCTTTTCGACATTTTATGTGTTAGGATGTATTAAAGAAATAAAAAACAATTCTACAGATACACAAACTGAAATCAAGAAATTTCTTGTTATGTTTTACATTCTATCATGTTTGCTCGTACGTGCTTTTGTGGGGAATGACATTTTCGATGTTTTTGTTAAGAAAGCAATAATAAATAAGATAATACTTTGGTAATTTTTATGTAAGAACAGATGACTACGCTTCAGACTCCTTATTGGTACACACGGACGTTGAGAACGACAGTGTCTAAAAGTAGCTAGGTTAAATAATTGCTAAAGGATGTACTCCTCTGAGAGGTCAAATAATTCTTGTATTAAACTTTTTTTCTTATATGGAATTTTGGAAAAAGGAGAATATGAAAAAATAAAAAATACAGAGAAAATTGTATGTCCGTGTGATCGTTTTTTTGTTATGATCGGTCAAACATAC